>JASEVX010000014.1:49758490-49925990 GCA_031761405.1 Serripes groenlandicus | reverse complement strand
AAATAACTTGACATTCTTTAAATTTCATGATCTTATTCATCCGATGTTTTCAACTTGAACGTTTCTATCAGATGAAAAACTGACCCGGATACATTTTTTCTGATCATTCGAACACGTCGATAACTCGAAGTTATGTCTCTGTCCCTCTCGAGCTCGAGTTACTGAGAGTCAATTGCAGAGGCGTCAGAAAGCGTCTGTATGTTGGAAAATGTTAAGGCAACATGGTATATAACTAGTGTGGCGACACTTCTAGGTTATTTTTTAATTAGAAGTAACATGGTTGCATAATGGCACACATTTGGAGTGCTTGTGGTACTGTATATATGTATGGTTTTCTTGGAACGGAACTCAAATGTTATAATTTGTAATCAAAAATAATGTTTAGCTGGTAGATTTTGTTAAATATAATGTTCGAACGCCATGAACACCTGTACATCAATATATTTCTTACTACCAAACATGGCCTTTTAAGAGTCCTCATTCATATCATGAGGTAAGTGACGTTTTGCATGTTCTAAAATCAGTGTTTGACCCTATAACCCTATGTTATAGATACTCAAATAGATCGCATTATCAAAACAATGTTTTGAGTACCAACATTATAGGGTTTGGTTGGATAATAAATGAGATATTGTAGAGAAACGGCCTGTACACCTCATCTTATCTGGACCTCTATCATTGAACCTTGTCAAGTTCGAGCGGGAAAAAACCCGATGTATTTTGAAACCTTTGGCGCTGTTGCCTGCGTCGTCACAACACTTTGACCTTACCGCATAACTCAAAATACGTGCACATAAATGAAACTTAATACACATGTTCCTACGGGAAATACCCCTGTATTTACAAAGTAACATAACTCCGGCTTTAATGATTAATCAGAAATGCCCCTTTTTCTACTCTAGAAAAAAAGCAGACGAGCGTTGGCGTTAGCTTGCGGCGCTCTTGTTGAAACTATCTGATGTGAGAAAAGTAACATCTCAAAATCTGGACGTAAATATTTGAAATAAAATTTAAAATATTGTTAGAAATTGATAAATTACATGATATTTTCAACTCAATTTAATAATTAATCTTTAATTTATTGAGATGTGTTCATATGTTTGCGCCGAGCCCCGGTAGCTCAGTCGGTAATGACGCGGGCTGTCAATCCAGGGGTTGTGAGTTCGAATCCCGGCTCGGCCAACTTTCTTTCCGACGATTGACAAAATTCAACGCGACATGCGTCATTCGTCTTCCACCAATGGGCTAAGTCTATGTGGAAAAACAGCCAGTTGCTTGGGAAGATTGTTGTGTGGAATACTGGTGTGAGAAAACCAGGAAATGCATGAGTAGGTGAACTGACCGCCGTTATATAACTGAGAAATTGTTAAAAACGGCGTTAAACCCCAATTAATCATTCAATCAATCATATATTTGCACAGATGTTTTCAAAGTCGTCTGCTGAAGAAGTGTTATACGCGGGAAAGGGTAGGTCAAACTGTTTAAATATGTCTCTGACTCAATGTAAATAATATACGGCGAACATCTTTTTAAAAACTGGTGAAAAAAGCAAAATTGCTGGTAAAATAAAATTCCTTATTTATACACGATGTATTCAAATTGACGTTCAAAATTATACAATATATTAAAAAGATTTACTCCGATTAGTTTTAAAAAAATAACAATGTAATACAATATTATATCAAGGTAAACCGTTGTAAGTGGTTGTTGCTTTCTGTTTTATAAGTCTACAATATTGACCTGGGTCCAATTCAACCAACCTTACTTAGTGATAAGTAATACTTAAATAATTAAAAGCATATTCCATCTTTTTTGTTTCTATAATATATTGTAAAACATGAATGGTGGAATGTCTTTAAGCAAATGACTAAGTTTTCATGAATAGTTACCTCGCTGACTAACACTGACCCTCTTGTTTTATAATTGTCTGTCTCGCTTAACACAACTGGAGATCAACCCAAGAACACTGACGTAGGTACCGTATCCACCTGTATTCGAGTGTTCGTTTAACTCTCTTTCGCTCTATACAACTGGACATCAACCCAAGAACACTCACATACCGTTTCCACCAGTTTTCGAGTGTTCGTTTAACTCTATCTCGCAATACACATCTGGACATCAACCCAAGAACACTCACGTACCGTATTAACCTGTTTTCGAGTGTTAGTTTAACTCTATTTAGTTATACACAGCTGGACATCAACCCAAGAACACTGACGTAGGTACCGTATCCACCTGTATTCCAGTGTTGGTTTAACTCTGTCTCGCTCTATACAACTGGACATCAACCCAAGAGCACTCACGTAGGTACTGTATTCACCAGTTTCGAGTGTTAGTTTAACTGTGTCTCGCTATACAACGCTGGACATCAACCCCAAAACACACACGTAAATACCATATCCGCCTGTTTTAGAGTGTTAGTTTTAATTCTGTCTCGCAATACACAGCTGGACATCAACCCAAGAACAATGACGTAGGTACCGTATCCACCATTCTTCGAGTGTTAGTTTAACTCTGTCTCGATCTACACAGCTGGACATCAACCCAAGGACAATGACGTAGGTACCGTATCCACCATTCTTCGAGTGTTAGTTTAACTCTGTCTCGCTATATAACGCTGGACATCAACTCAAGAACACACGCGTAGGTATCATATCCGCCTATTTAGAGTGTTAGTTTTAATTCTGTCTCGCAATACACAGCTGGAAATCAACCCAAGAACACTGACGTAGGTACCGTATCCAGCTGTATTCGAGTGTTGGTTAAACTCTCTCTCGCTCTATACAACTAGACATCAACCCAAGAGCACTCACGTAGGTACCGTATCCACCAGTTTTCGAGTGTTAGTTTAACTCTGTCTCGCTGTACAACGCTGGACATCAACCCGAGAACACTCGCGTATGTACCATATCCACCAGTTTTCAAGTGTTAGTTTAACTCTGTCTCGCAATACACAGCTGGACATCAACCCAATATATTTTATCTTATCTGTACGTACTGTCTCGGGTGTAGTGATATGGCGTTTGCATCATTGCGGAAGGTCGAGAGTTCGATATCCGTCCGAATTTACCCAAATACTTTAAAAATGGTAGTTATGGCTGCCCTCCTTGGCGCTCATGGTTGCGAAGTTAGCATAACGACTGAGTGGCTTGTGTCAGGATAAATGGACCAGTTGAACTATCCAAAGAAACGCCGTGATATACAAAACAATCAATCAATCCGTCTGTATATGACACAAAACTGGTAAGAACCGGTCATATCGCCGGACGCGCCTCAAGTGAATTGACAACATTTTGGGGAAATCCCGAAATTCCTCATGCTGAGAAGATGTCTTCACTTTCACGTTCGAGTGGCTTTGGATGACATAAATGTTTTATATATCATTTCGGGTTTACCGCCCGTTTCAACATTATTTCAGTTTTATAATGGTCACAGAAAACAAATTAATGATTAAACAAACTTGTTCTAGGCTACGAAATGTGCATTGACCAAAGGCAATCCACCATGAGCGCCAGAAGAGAGGATTTAAACCGGAACGCCCACGTTACTCACTCGGTCACGGCGGATTCCTAGTCGAAACGAAGTGTTGTTGCAAATACGTTCAGATAAGCGATTCTTAGAATATTTTGTTTGTCTGAATGTTGTTTATCACCACTTTCAACCTTGTATTAGTTATATCACGGCGTTTCCTGGGTAAGTTAACAGTATTTATGGTCCGTTTTATCCAGACACCAGTAATATCAAGGCGTTTCCTTGGTAAGTTACCAGTGTTTATGGTCCGTATTATCCTGACACCAGTTATATCAAGGTGTTTTCTGGGTTAGTTACTAGTATTTATGATCAATTTTATCCTGACACCAGTAATATCAAGGCGTTTTCTGGGTTAGTTACTAGTATTTATGATCAATTTTATCCTGACACCAGTAGTATCAAGGCGTTTTCTGGGTTAGTTAAAAAACAACAGGCGATTCTTAGAATATTTTGTTTGTCTGAATGTTATTTATCACCACGTTCAACCTTGTTTTAGTTATTTCACGGCGTTTCCTGGGTAAGTTAATAATATTTATGGTCCATTTCATCCTGACACCAGCAATATCAAGGCGTTTCCTGGGTAAGTTACCAGTAGTTATGGTTCGTTTTATCCTGACACCAGTTATATCAAGGCGTTTTCTGGGTTAGTTACTAGTATTTATGGTCCGTTTTATCCTGACACCAGTTATATCAAGGCGTTTCCTGGGTTAGTTACTATTATTTATGGTCCATTTTATCCTGACATTAGTAATATCAAGGCATTTTCTGGTTTAGTTACTGGTATTTATGGTCCGTTTTATCCTGACACCAGTAATATCAAGGCATTTTCTGGGTTAGTTACTAGTATTTATGGTCCGTTTTATCCTGACACTAGTTATATCAAGGCATTTTCTGGGTTAGTTACTAGTATTTATGGTCCATTTTATCCTGACACCAGGGAGTCAGCCATACTGCTGATCCTAAGCGCCAAAGAGGGAGAGCCAATACTACCAATCTTAGAGCTTTGATATAAGCGCGGACTCGACATGACCAACACTGTCCGCTTTATAAATGTTAAACAAACTCGACGAATTAAACAATTTTAACCAAATATATCCAAAAACGCTTAGAAATTGTTTCGGACGAAGGCAAAGAAGGACAGACGAAGAAATATCCAATTCGCTTTTTGTCAAGGTATAATGAAACACCGGCAATTTTATCAAAACTATATAAAATCTTCGTGCACGTACATGTATATTTATATATCTGATATCAGTCCCATACAGGTTGGCTCAGATTGACATTGGTGTCAGTCAGTCAAATTGTCTCTTAAAAAATCGTTCTGCATAAAACCGGTAAAATAACCCATATAAATATAATTATAGAGAAGTGGTAATTGTCGTCTGATTCGCTTGAACACAACCCAGCGTTTGTTGTATCGCATTATTTCCTTGGACAAAACAACCAGAGCAATTGTTCATGGTTATTTAAATAAACATAGTCCATTTGAGACGGCCTTTTATTTGTTGTTGTCAGATCAAATATACGTAAAGGGAAGACTTTTCACCTGATTAAATTAGATTGCGCTTACTGTAAATCACATTCATACATCCCAGTCATTCTATTATCAAGATTGGCCAGTCCTGCGTCCAATATACATCGAAACAAAAAAACGTTAACCGATAATCCAGTAAGCTTCAGTCCCCATGGCTGAGTCGTTAGCGTCGGGGATTTGGAACCAGTTTGTGCCGGATTCGATCCCATGTCGAGAGGTTCATTGTGGAGTGCCCTTGGGCAACTCACATTTCCTAGCCTTATACTGTTTTGCTTACACAGGGGACATGAATAAGTGAACCGTCGCCTTGATATTACTTAGATAATACTGGAAACGGGCGTAATACCAGAATAAAACAATATAACAAAACAGTCCTTATAACCGGACTTTGTTTCATTGAAACGGAACGTTTTTCTTGGTGGTCCAAGGGTTATCATGCTGACTTGTCCATTTTATTTGTCGTGCAAAGAAAAGTCAATCAGTGCTATCCACAGCGGTCAAAAGGGCGTCACCATAGATTATTTGTTATATTGGTCCAGCGGTCAACACGCTGAATTATCCATTGTATTTGTCGTGCCGAAAAAACTAAATCAGTGCTATCGTTTAAGGGTCAACTGGGCGTCACCATTGATTATGTTCGATGATTCAAACCAGCTCTCCTCACCATAATTTCGCTCATTAATACTCCAAACAACATTCTTACCAGGTAACTTGGGTGTATTTATATTGTCCTTACACATCAAACACTTGGCCGGCTGTGTGATTGATACTTGATAGGATGGTTTGGCTAGCACTCGCTGTGTACTCGGTGTGTTAGGACAATCTGAATACATTCGCGGCTACGTGTCAACATATACCCTTCATAGACCATTAATAGGAGATACAAGATGTGAGTGTTAGTCCATTAATTGAAGATAAATGACGTAATTTTTAGTATTTCATCAATGGGAGATAAATAACGTGATTTACAGTACATTAATGGGAGATAAATAACGTGATTTTTGGTCCATTAAAGGGAGATAAATAACGTGATTTTTGGTCAATTAATGGGAGATAAATAACGTGATTTTTGGTCCATTAATGGGAGATAAATAACGTGATTTGTGTGTCCATCAATGGGAGATAAATGACGTAATTTGTGTGTCCATTAATGGGAGATAAATAACGTGAGTTGTGTGCATTGTTTAAATATATAGAAATGACTGTTTCAAACTGACACAGTACAGTCTTCGTTTTCCATTTATGTACATAGTCCACTCTGGTAGTGAATGAATTTTTCTTGCTGTATATTTATATACCGAGGATGTATTAAGTTGTTAGCTAGCCTATCGAGAGCTACAGACCGTCATCGGGCTTTGGAGATGTACTGGTAAAAGCCTTCAACTCGTGGGCGGGAAAACCAGAGTCTTTAAAGAGTTTAAAGTGGCAGTAGTTTCTTCACTCCTTTGCGCTCAGTGTTGCGAGTATGATATTGCTAAATACGCACTTGTGTCTGGATAGATTTACCAGCATTACTTTTAATGTTCCCAGAAAAGGTCGTGATATAACTGAAATACTGTTATAAATCGTACATCCATCAATATATTGTAATACAGCGACGGGTGAAGAAAAATGCATTTTGAGGGTTTGCACATTATGATGCCGCTTTACTAGAAGTTTACCACTCGCCCTGTCAATAACAGTTTTCAATAATCATAACAAATGCGTAAAATTTAAGTTTGCTTGAAGCTCTATTTCCATACAGTAACGTTACAAAGCGCTATCATCCAACATTTGACGATTTAGAGACCAGCTAACTTCTACTTTTACGTTGTTACTGCCTAGAGCTTAGTGAATCGCAGGCAAGTGACGCCATCAAACTAGTAAAAACCACCAATTAGGCATATTTACAAATAAAAATGAAATTAAAAACATCTGTGTTGGTTTAGGCTGTGTATGACTACAGACGGGACTTAAATCAGTCTACAGTCTCTATCGGATAGTCCCATGGAAAAATGTTGTATTACTGTACGTAGTAGAGTGTTTGGTACATCTTTTATAGATGACACTTAGTGGAAAATCGATAGACATACAACAAAAACAATCCGGTCTGTTTATAGCGTTAACTGTGTTTGTAAATATCTTTGTAGTTTCTGACGTAATAATGTAACGTGTAGATCAATAATATTGCTCGATTGTAAGGACATACGCTATAAAGTTGTTTTGATTGTCTTTGACGATATATTATAAGTGTATCTTAATTACATATGAACACAAAATAAACAGGGAGTCATAACTGATAGGATGAATAAGCAAATGATTGTTTTAAAGGTAGGTCTTCAAATTTATCAACGCAGTCTAGAAGACGTGTGTTCGCTTTACTGAACATACTGTGAAGTCAAAAGCGGTATCTACATCGTAATGAAGAACACAAATATCCAGGCGTAAATACCAGAATAAGATAAACACGAGTTGTTAATGAAAAACACTGTTAGAAAAAGCGTTACACATCATTTTGTCGACGATTCAATTTCGAGTCGAAACCAAATGGGGAACAACAATGGCGGTCCTTAAATTATATTTTCCAAGATCCTAGCAACCATTGGAAAGGACATTATAAATGCGCTATAGATCGTTAATAATAGTTGATCTAAACAATCCAAAACTAGTGTTAATTTTAAAACAAACAAAATGACAAACTTTAATAGCCAATATCAAATTATACAATAAAAAGGTTATTGCATGATACTGGGATTCGTTCAAGCAAGCTCGTGCAACTCAGCCGAAGGAACTCGTCCAACACAATATTTTCCCATATGGATGCAATAACCTATAACATTACAAAATGTCAAAATAGTAGTAGGAGCTTTTTTCTTTAGGCATAACGATCATGTTTAAGGTTTCAAGTCATACCCCTGGGTTACCAAGTAATACCCCCGGGTAACTGCATTGTCTGCTACTGATTCTTTCTCAGGATTGATAAAGGTCATTGTGAATAAAGTTCTTCAGCTTTAACCGATGGACTGAACAGTTTATGTGAGAACATAGGAAGATACATTGGAATAATGCTATATTGAGTACAGGTGCGAGCAAGCCAGGAACATGTGATTAGAATATATGGCCGCCGCGATGTTGCAATCCAATCGAAATAAAGTAAATGGCGTAATACAACTGAAGAGTTAATGTTGATGTCGTCATATATATATCACCGTTTTAATTGACATATTCAAATTTAGTTTAGTTACCTCCCTTGATATCGTGCTAAAGGGATTGATAGGTACATGCTAATCAAAACTGGCATAATTCTACCCGTGGATTTTTCCGAGACTACAGACAAGACTTTCTATACCCATGCCGTAAGACCGCTCTCGTATATCCATTTAAGGCGCTCCTGATACCAGAGAGCGGAGCATGTTTAGAACAATCAAAGTTAGTTTTTCTAAACATGTTAACTTTGTCTAAAACTTACTTTGCTTGAAATATAAATTCCAAATCATCGTTAAAGTTTGACAGTTCGAAATAACGCTAAACGTTATCTGTAACGTTTAATTGTATTGGCTGATTGCACGTTCAATCAAAACCAAGGAGAGATTAGCCTCTATCCTTCATACGAAAAAACCCCATGAATGGGTTTTTTCGCTTATAGTTAACGGGCGTGAGATTTTTTTTTTTTTTTTTTTTTTTTTTTTCAATAACCCATGAAGCTTTCTGAAATGAAACTGGAAAAAATCCATGGGGGCCGCCATTTTGGATATGTATAAAAAGCAGACGTAAAACACAGATTGAAAATTATTGTCGGCTTTTTAATCATTTTTTTTAAAATCAGTATTTTGGGTATGTATAAAATGAGCAGAAAAACACGGATTGAAAATTATTGTCGTCTTTGTAATCAATTTTTTTAAAATCGATATTTAAGATCATAAAAGTGCTGGAATTAACATTTGTACGAAAAGTTAAAAATAAATGGAAATCTATAAGAAATATGTCAAAAACGACAGCATTAGCCTTCTACGCCCGAATGTAAATTTTGACTGTATCGTAGCCAAAGAAGGACGTGACGTCATTTCCGTTACACTTCATCTTGGCGTAACGTCAATGGAGCGACGTCGTTTCCCGCAAAAAAGTGGTACATGAAGATCCCAAATTCCTATACATGAGCTATTGACTCAATCATTCAAAGTATAATTATTTATTAAACATTGTGGCAAAAGGATAACTTTCTCATAAGGAGCAATTGTTCTTGTTGCAACAATCTTTTCCTAAATCATAGGCCTCAGAAACCGTCTCTAATAGGCAAAGGGTTTAGCAGAAATGTGACCCCTTACATAATTTGTTCCAGTCATATTGACTGCTTGAAAAAGGCAGCCGCCAGGTGGCATCAGAAAAGGGCCGATCTATTTGCTTCTTTAATGTAGGTGATCGATTAAGGATCATCTTGGCCCTCATGTTTTAACCTCGTTCATTATAAATGTATTCCTTGATTTTCTGAAAGTCTTTACTTTACTTTTCTGTTCGTAATAATAGACGACAGCAATAAGAATTGCAAATATGTTTTGATAATGCAAGACACATGCCATTAACATTATTATTGTCTAGTCAATTACTTATTAATCCTTATTTATGGCCAAAATATGCTCTTAAATTTTTGTTTATAATTATCTTGCTTTTTTTTCGTAAATAGGTAGCACCTATAGATATATTATAGGTAGGTACAACGAGGAACCAGTTTAATATAAATTGTGCTGCAGTGAAACCCGCCTAAGCATATCAACTCCGTCGTCTGTTCATCCCACGTTGGCTTAGTTACAGGAAATGTGCATGGATGATGACATATTTGTTCCTTGTAGGAGTTAGTCAGATACTTTTTATTGCAAGGAGGGACAAGAAGGATTGTAACAACTTAAAAACTCAAGGTAAAAAAACATGAATAAGACTTTAGGAATATTAGTTTTAATAGATAAAAGATACATGCATATGGACTTCTGGAGAAACATTACTATTGCAATGTAAACAGACATGGTAAGTAGCATTGGTTTTATAATTTCAAGGCTAAAATACATGATAAGTGACATGTTGCGGATCATTTGCATTGCATGACCTAAGCAAAAGTGTAATATCTTATGGAAAAAAAACGAAAGTGTGTATAATCTATTATTCCACTATGTGTGTAAAATTATTTATTCTCATGAGACAACGATCGTGATTAATATAAGCTGAAATATTTACACTAAAAAAGTTTCAACACAATTTTAATTCAATTTCTATATTTTCCCAGATTGTAAAAAGAACACCAAAATAAGGGATATAAGAATTAGCGTTACAAACAGTGAAACAAAATGACATATAAATATATATATATACATAACAGAATATGGGACAACCCTCTTCTGTGTTAATTTTAACAAAAAGTAAAAAATTATATATTGATCTCTGAATTGTCAAATGTTTAGCTGAACTTAATTTAACACAGTGTGTTTTGTTTCTTAATTAGTTTAGAGTTGGCTATTCTAAATAGTAATAACCTAACTTAGAAAGATAGTTCAATATAAGGGTTTCAAGAGTCTTATTTTTATTTCGTTGGCGTTTATGTAATGTACATGAAGAAATGTAGGTACTCGTGCAAATACGGCCTCTTTGCTTATACTAAAGACATGAGTAGTTTCTTGAGCATATTCGATAGAATGACACAGGTAACGTTATAGTTAATTGGTTTAAACATATTACTTCATTCAGTTACAGGCAATTAACAGTTAATTGTTACAGGTACATGTACTCTAATTATGTGTTATAGATCTTTCGATCTATCTTTTTTAAAAACTTATTTTTATAAAAACAAATCACCAGTTTGAGGCAATGGTATGTATGATAATATATGTATGATAATATACATCAGTGCAGAAAGCTCAGTTTTCAAGGCGTTTTATGTCGATTTCAACAGTATATCAAGTCTCGTCAAGACGTTTCCTTGGTAAACTACCAGTATTGCTGGTAAGCTTATCCAGACATCAGTGCATCAGTCGTAATCGTATCCCCTCAACCCTGTGCGCTAAGGGGGTTACGTGCATCAGTCGTAATAGTATCCACTCGACCCTGTGCGTCATGGAGGTTACTTGCATCAGTCGTAATATTATATCCCTAACCCCTTGCGCCAAGGATGTTACGTTCATCAAGCGTAACGTATCCCATCATCTATGTGCGCCAAAACTGTTACGTGCATCAGTCGTAAGCTTAACACCGAAACCCTGTACGCCAATGAGTTATGTCACTACAAGAGTTTTCGAAGTATTTTGTTTGACTCGACTGGGATTCGAATCCTGGTTTCACAGTTTAACCAATTAATCAACAGAACTTTTAACACAATGGTCAGGATTGTGATGCCACGTGAACTTTCTGTCCACCTGTATTCTATACCTTGTCAATCGTTATATATTGGAGTAGTTACTGGTAGTTGGTACTTCATAGTCTGCAATGTATAAGATAAACAAGAAACGCAATTTAGCCATAAAACCCGATTTTCAACAGTGACCATAGAAAATATGAGCCGTCCCGCAAGAAAATCAACATTGTGGACATTGCGTAAAGTATCGACCCGGATCAGCCTAAGCATGCCACGCAAGCTAACCCGGACAGACACTTTTCGCCTCCTGTGGATTTTCTGTTTCAGGAGTCATAACACTTTACCTCTATGCCCCTGAGACGGATTGTGTCGGGCTGAATTATCCTGCGAGGAGTGCGCATGCTGATCCGGATCGATGCATTACGCAGAGGCCATAATGTTAGTTTTCTCGTGGGACGGTTCATATGATCTATTTTTAGTAACCATGACAATATATTTAACCCAATTCTCCGTAAATAATTCCATTCTTCCTTTCTATCTAAGCTACTATATTGTGATATTTTATAAACCTTATTGATGCGTTAAGAAATCGCACTACCTACCACAACCTTCGACCCGTAGAGCGACTCCCCCATTATGATAACCAGGTTAACAAAAAATGAAATATCTAGACAAGACTGAAACGTCTACAATCTGTCTATGGGGTAATTAATCGTTATGGGTATTTGTTGACTCAGGTGTTTTTGTTAAATATAACGATGGAACAGTGTCTTTTAATCAAATATCTGGATCTGAGTTATTACCCCCATGAACTGATTTATAAATATAACAAAGTCATGGGTAAATTACTAAAACGTCTTAACCCTTTCCCTCATACGACAATTCCGCAGCAGACAACTTTGAACATTTTTTGTCAAAAAATAGGAAATCTCTATAATTGAATGGTTAACCTATGACTAAAAGTGAAAAACATTGTGGCAAAAAAAGAGAAACTGCTCGTTTTGAGCAATTTCTTCTTTTGTCACTATGTTTCGAAAAAGTCGTCTGCTGCAGAGGCTTCAGAAAGCGTCTATATGAGGGAAAGGGTTAACGGATAGAAATAATCAAATCATGCCCATCGACGATTCGTGATAGCCTGCAAAATGGACAAAGTAGTTCGCTTCACAAAAGTCTATACAAACTGAGGACCAACAAAACAAACGATATAATAATTTCAGTATATACCCCGAAATGCATTGTGGGGATACGATAATTACAGTATATACACTAATAGGCATTGTGGAGATACAATATTTACAGTATATACCCCGAAATGCATTGTGGTAATACAATAATTACAGTATATACCCTAATAGGCATTGCGGGTTACCGTTATGCAACGCGAGTTGAAATGCTATTCTTGATACAACGTAAATTCAAACCTTTCATGTCTCCATAGTCAACGTCATCGTTTTTATCGAGTTCCTCATATACTGGTCCTAGTGATGGGGTTAAAGCTGTGTAATTATCTGAAAGAAAAAAACATGACATTGATGTCTTCATATATACCTTCCCCATTCGTGACTGGTCCTTGTGATGTGTTAAAAGTTGTGAATTGAGCTGAAATATAGAAACATAACAAGGATGTTTAAATGTATACCTTCCCTATTCGTGACTTGTCCTAGTGATGGCGTTAAAGTTGTGTAATGAGCTGGGAAAAAAAGAAACATAACATTGATGTCTTTATATGTATAGCTTCCCCATTCGTGACTGGTCTTAGTGGTGCGGTTAACGTTGTGCCATGAGCTGAATGAAAAAAACATAACATCGATGTCTATATATTTACCTTCTCTATTCGGAACTGGTCCTTGTAATGGGTTTAAAGTTGTGCAATGTGCTGGAAGAAAGAAACATAACAGTGATGTCTTCTTATATACAGTCCCAATTCCTGACTAATACGTTTATGTTGTTAAAGATATAAGATTATGTAAAACAACCAATTCCCCGTTGAAGATTTGTTCCTGTAATGATGTCTTTTTTTGTTTGAAAGATTCTTTACGACGCCTTCCAAAGTATTTGCCCTATATCGACATGTTTTGAAAAACAAAAACACAAGCAGAAATGCACGATTATAAACACATTTACACCAGCAGTAATACAAGACTTTAACAACATTTGCGAATAGTCTAGACCAAATTCAGAATGGACATTCGTACTGTCTTATCTTTTGAAAAATTGTTCGCTCTTCCGGAAACAATGTCAATTAAACACTAACAATATTTGTTAAACACTTCCCATATATAGACGCTTCCTGACGCCTCTGTTGCTGACGACTGTTTAAAAAATTAATGAGCCACGTCTATTTTAGCCACAATGTTTGCAATTCTATTAAAATATTAAAATAATATTATTTCATGTATAGAAATATTGCCTTATCGTGCCCATTAGTTTAAAAGTCACCTATCAAACTTGTTTTAAGCAGCCATTCGTTATAGGGTCAAAATGTGGCAGCCGCTGCGTAATACAAATCAAAGAAAGAAGAATATGTTAATCGTCAAGTGGCTGATTAACAGAGGTGACCGCTAACGTACGTTTGACTGTACCATGAAAACTAGGTAAACGAACACCAGTTCACCTTTCTGAAGCAACTGTCTACTTTTCCACATATAATTTTAGCTCATTGGTTGAAGACACGTGCGGTTTGTCACACTGATTTTTGGTAAATGTCTCAAAGTATGTTGGCCGAGCTGGGGTTCTAACGTACCAGGGCTTTGTCAGCACTGACTCAAAGTAGGCGTTTCCATGTTCAAAATCGGGCGACTCCATTTGTCATGCATTTTGGGGATACAATACTTACAGTATATACCCCGATATGCATTGTGGGGATACAATAATTACGGTATATACCCCGAAATGCATTGTGGGGATACAATACTTACAGTATATACCCTTATATGCATTGTGGGGATACAATAATTACAGTATATACCCCGATATGCATTGTTGGGATACAATAATTACAGTATATACCCCGAAATGCATTGTGGGGATACAATAATTACAGTATATACCCCGAAATGCATTGTGTGGTTTCAATAATTACAGCATATACCTCGATATGCATTGTGGGGATACAATAATTATAGTATATACCCCAAAATGCATTGTGTGGTTTCAATAATTACAGTATATACCCCGATATGCATTGTGGGGATACAACAATTACAGTATATACCCCGAAATGCATTGTGGGAATACAATAAGTACAGTATATACCCCGGTATGCATTGTGTGGTTTCAATAATTACAGTATATACCCCGAAATGCATTGTGTGGTTTCAATAATTACAGTATATACCACGAAATGAAGTGTTGAGATACAATAATTGCAGTATATATCACAATATGCATTGTGGGGGTGCCATTATGCAACGCGAGTTGAAATGCTATACTTGATACAACGTAAATTAAAACCTTTCATGTCTATGTAGTCAACGTCATCGTTTTTATCGAGTTCCTCATATACTGGTCCTAGTGATGGGGTTAAAGTTGTGTAATCAGCTGAAAGAAAAATATCTGACATTGATGTCTTCATATATACCTTCCCCATTCGCGACTGGTCCTAGCGATGGGTTAAACATTTTGAATTGAGCTGAAAGATAGAAACATAGCAATTCTGTTCACATATATACCTTCCCCATTCGTGACTGGTCCTAGTGATGGGGTTAAAGTTGTGTAATGATCTGAGAAAAAGAAATATATCACTGATGTCTTCATATATACCTTCCCCATTCGTGACTGGTCCTAGTGGTGCGGTTAAAGATATGTAATGAGCTGAATGAAAGAAACATAACATCGATGTCTATATTTTCCATTTCGAGACTGGTCTATGTGATTGGGTTTAATTTGTGCAATGAGCTGAATTACAGAAACATAACATCGATGTCTTTATATTTACCTTCTCTATTCGGAACTAGTCCTTGTGATGGGGTTAAATATGTGTAATGAGCTGAAAGAAAGAAACATAACAGTGTTGTCTTCTTATATACAGTCCCCATTCCTGACTGATACGTTTATATTGTTAAAGTAGGCAATGAGCCGACAGAAAGAAACATAACACTTTTGGTTGACTTAGTGGTGGTGTTAAATTAGACAATGAAGAAGATGGTGTTTGCCATTGGGTCAAGATATTAGATTTTGTAAAGCAACCAATTTCCCTACAAAGATTTGTTCCTGTAATGATGTTTTTGTTCGTTTGAAAGATGCTTTACGAATCCTTCAAAAGTATTTGCTATATATCAACTTGTTTTGAAGAACATAAACACCAGCAGAAATGCAAGATCATAAACACATTCATACAAGCAGTAATACAAGACTTTAACAACATTTGCGAATATTCTAGACCAAATTCAGACTGAACGTTCGCACTATCTAATCTTTTCCAAAATTGTTCGCTCTTCCGGAAACAATGTCAAGTAAACACTAACAATTTGTTAACCCTTTCTCACATATATAGACGGTTCCTTGCGCTTCTGTTGCTGACGACTGTTTAAAAATTAATGAGCAATTCATACTTTAACTGCAATGTTTGTATCTCTATTAAAGTATTAAAAGAATATTCTTTCATATATATATATAGATATTGCCTTATCGTACCCATATGTTTAAAAGTCGCCTCCTGTCTGATATTTTGAATGTGGGAAAGGGGGTAACTATGTAAGAGCGTGTTAAATGTTATTGATGATGAAATCAGTTTCAGAAAATGAATTCCATGGGATAACTGTTAACCAACAAACCTGTAGTATCTGTTGCACTATCGTTGCCTGTTACACTGAGATTGCACGGAACTGAATACAAAAAATGTAAATGACCATTTACATATATACAGTCAAACTTGTTTTAAGCAGCTATTCATGAAAGGGTAAAAATGTGGCTGCCGCTGCGTAATTCAAGTCAAAGAAAGAAGAAAATGTTGTTTTGGTTAATCGTCAAGTGGCTGATTAACAGAGGTGATCGTTAACGTTCCTTTGACTGTACCATGATAACTTGGTAAGCGGTCACCAGTTCACCTACCCATGGCTTTCTCAAGCAACTGTCTGCTTTTTCACATATACTTTTTGGAGGAAGACACATGCCGTTTGTCACAGTGACATTTGGTAAACGTCACAAAGTATGTTGGCCGAGCTGGGGTTCTAACGTACCAGAGCTTTTTCAGTTCTGGCTCAAAGTAGGCGTTTTCATGTTCAACATCGGGTGACTCCATTTTTCACGTAGCAAAAGTTTTGGAATAGTTTGATACTTAAAGTCAACAAATAAAGATTCAGCTGAGACGGGTCGTTACGAGCTGACTCAAATGAATCTGTATTGTTTGCAAAATTTAATATTGCCATTGGAGCTGAAAGAGTGAATATTCAATCATAAATGCGAGCAATTATAACCGACTCTCCACATTTACCAATTACCCGAAATGCATAGATCCGTTTAAAGAATTGCCCGGTCGTGTCAAATAGTTCGGACAATAGAACGTATATAGGAATGATTTCAAACGAATTGCTGTTTCTGTTATTATTGAAATCCGACGTGGCCAAATCGAAACATCCCACAATACATATGTCCTATTCTTAATTGATTGTCATTGTGCCAAATCTAAACACCCTGCCAGACTGATAGATTATTTGATTACCTGATTCGCTATATAAGAACAAATCTGTTCTTTATAGCTGATTTACATGAAAGCTATCAATTTGTCTTGGATTGAACTATTTCCCGGTCAACAGTATAAACTGTTTCCCTCTCGAGCTATAAAGTCATTTGAATTTCCAAACTTTCCGTATTCGATTCGCGATTTTACAGAAATTCTCGATGGCGATACGCAAATGTAATTGGCAAGCGGAAAGTTACGATCATTGCCGAAGCGAGGAAGCGATTGAGTAACTGGGATTCATCAGACGTAAAAAAACAAAATGTCAAGATTTAACGATGTTTCAGAAAGAGAACTGACCATTTTACTTCAAAACAGGGATTCTTTGATCAGGTTTTTTCTATTTGTGTTAAGATAAACTCGAGATCAAGTAGCAAACAGTTATTACCTAAATATTAGTAAATAACCATAAAATAATTGTATACTTAATTATACATTTAATATATATTTAACATTCCTTAAATGTTTCTAAAGTCGTCTGCTGCAGATGTGTTGTATGTATATATTATCCTAGCATACAGAACGGTCCAACCAGTGCTAGCTAATTGGCTGATTCGGCTAGCACATGCCAGAGTACGTTGTATATTAGAGCAACCTGCATATAACCTTACTCTTTATTATGATGAAGTGCATGTATTTTCACCAAAACGTAAACTGGTGTCATTTACAACTGCAAATGCTTAAGGAAGACGGTAGATAGTGCTGCAAGGTCCCGGGTTCGAATTCAGCCTTTGAAATGTGTCCACTCAAACGGCGCGAGTACTGGTTAGGTCTCAAAGAAGCAGATATCGAGCGCGATTAATATAAGCAAAGCTGGTTTAGCAATCGGTGTAGAATAAATATGTTTAAACTGCTAGGTTCTCACTGTCGTGCGATCCGTTACGAACGCCACGATTGGCCATAGGGAGCTGATCGTGGAACTTCTCTGAAATGTCAGGTTTGGATACGAAGTGATGCAAGTCGATACGTTCTGGTACGATTTCGTGCGCTTGGATGCGACATGGTCACGATTGATCAATTTCAGGTTTCACGATTTGTCCCAATCTGGTCTCCCGTTCAGATACGATCATATACGTTCCGATAGGATTGTCCCGATTGAGTCCACGATTGGGACTCGATGTGACACGATCATACTAATCGGGGTCCCCAATTTGAGACGATATGGTACGTGTAGATATGTTCAGATACCTTCCGATACGATCATCACGAACCGATACGCTCTGTTGCGATAGGATACGACTGTGGTCGCGATGTCTTTCACGATTAGGATTGAGAGTGATAACGATTTGATCTACGATTGGACCCCGACGGAGAAATATACAGCCCGACTGACCATGGGCTTCATCTTTCTTGAATTTCTACAGAGTGAACACTACAACCCACAACGATGGTAAGAGTTGAGGATGATGACAACGTGACATTTGCAGTATTACTGTATGCTTGCATTATCGCCAGAGAGGAAAAAGACGAGCAGCAGCCAGACCAGCCACAACCCCAACTACAAAGGGACAGGAAATATGCATTTAGGCAGTTATGGTGCGATCATGGCTCACAGAGGAGAGGAGATAACATATTGGCAAGTTATCCAGTCTCTTAGACAACCAATTGAGGCTGGAAGATCCAGTAGCGTTACAATCTACACAAGGTTATCACCACAGCTCTTTCCCTTTCTGCGTCTGGTAACCTTGGGTGGCATCTCTCAAAGGCTCCAAAAGGTACTAGCAAAAGCAAGTTGACAGTAAAGATGTACTCTCTTCAAGTGTAGATCGCTTAATGAGGCGCATTCAATCATCCGGATATATATATGGGCGCGAGAACTCGTAACAGATCTTGAACGTCCGTGAGTGACAAAGTGTGACTTCTCGTATATACTCGCATTTACTCGCATCTTATCGTATCAACTCGTATCTGCTCGTGAGTCATTTGTGTCGGGTCGAGAGCAATGTATCTCGACAGAGCGTCACAGATTGTGACAAATCGTGGTAGATCGCAGCGCATCTCAACAGAGCGTGGTGTTTCTCTTGCCCAAGGTTGATTCCGATCATCCCGATTTGGAAGCACGATTAGATGCGATATGTCGCGCTTTGTTACGATCCAATACGATCTGATGCGGTGATCACGATTGACAATTAATCGTGTTGACCGTAGACTTTTTGTTCAGTCCACAACTTTCCTACGATCAACACGATTGCCACGACTGACCTCAAGATCTGATGATATCTGATAGGATCATCACGATTACCCCACGATTAAGACCACGATTTCAATCGTGATAGTAGGAACCTAGCATCCACACATATACCTGTGTACAGAGGTCAGACGTGGGTTAATATTGTAAAGTTATCATATGTGTTCATAAAAGTGACTAAACCTATTAAGCTTATTAAGCTGTTAATATGAAAATGTTTCCGGATTTGTTTTTACATCAATGTGTTCATCACGGGAAGTTGTTTCGCCTGTCAAAAAAATTTGTTCAGTGTAAATTACTAAGAGATTCGCCTGTCAAAATTTGTTCAGTGTACATTACTAAGAGATTCGCCTGTCAAGCAATTAACAGTGTAAATTACTAAGAGATTCGCCTGTCAAACAATTAACAGTGTAAATTACTAAGAGATTCGCCTGTCAAACAATTAACAGTGTACATTACTAAGAGATTCGCCTGTCAAACAAGTAACAGTGTAAATTACTAAGAGATTCGCCTGTCAAACAATTAACAGTGTACATTACTAAGAAATTCGCCTGTCAAACAATCAACTGTGTAACTTACTAAGAGATTCGCTTGTCAAACAATTTACTATGTAAATTACTAAGAGATTTGCCTGTCAAACAATTAACAGTGTAAAATACTAAGAGATTATCCTGTCAAACAATTTACAGTGTAAGTTACTAAGAGATTCTCCTGTCAAACAATTAACAGTGTAAACTATAACTTAACTATATGGTAACACACCGACGGACGAAAAGACTGAAATGGAGTAAATCAAGTAATGTGTTTATCATCAATCTCAAACAATTTGTTTATCAACCACTCAAGCAATTTATTTGTCAACAACCTCATACACCGTTTATCAACAATCTGAAATATTTTGTTTATTTACAATCTCAGCAATTTGTTTATAACCAATCGCTCAACAAACACCAGGATGTCCGGGGTATAGTAAATTTGGATACAAACCTTCAATGTTAACAGTATTATCATAGGTAACCCTCTTTTCAGGATCTGACATGTTTCTTCTAAAATGAAAATAAAATAAAAAATAATGAATAAATAAAATAAATATTTTCAGGAAAATTTGCCAACCAATTGTTTATGATGCATCTGAAAGAACGTTTGAAAAAGAAAAAGAAAAAAAACCGATTTCAGCAAATGATATTTCAAGGTGACATTCCTCAGGGTTTAACCAGTGCTGAACTATGGTGACCGTCTCCATGGTGTAGTGGTTAAAGCGTCCGTGTTGGAAGCGGTTGACCATTATTATATCTCCTGTCTATTCAATGCAATTAGCTAGAAACAATATTCAATATTATATTGTGTACAAAATACACTGAACATTATGTTGCAGTATTGATGCCTGGCTTTGTATTATCTATTCGGGGCGTGGTCAAATTGACATAACTTTTTGTTTCGCGATATATCAATATTTCCACGCTCCTCGGAGTACAATGCAAAGCCACGTTTCAATACTGCAACAACATATTCCCTATGTATTTTAGGTCTTACCGTCTTTTCCTTAGGCACATGATAACCAAGACGGCAGCTACTACCAACACAACCATAACCACAGATCCTAATGCTCCACCGATGACGGCTACATTACCTGTCTGGGATTCCTGTGTCCGCGCTAGAAACAAATAAACAACAGACAAATGATAAAACAACCGTTCTACTTCATTTACTTGTTAGTGTTTATCATGAAAATCAACCCAGTGATAAAAAATCATTTAAAAAAACCAGCGCAGAAGCAGCTACGCTGTTATTGTGGCGATTGGTTTGGCAATCCTCAACATGCTAACTTGTAACAACAACAACAACAACAACAGCAAATTTTACATAGGAAGATTGGACAGTCCGTTGGATATAATGCAATACTGCAAATCAAATAACGTTCCCAAAGAAACCACCAATTAATCCTGATGCAGAGACACGGTCAACAATGCTCCCGTCAATGATATTCTAGAACCCGGATTGATATTAAGATGTAAGATTTATCGATTTTACATCTACATTGAGTTAAACAATGTTAATATTAGCACTCTTCAAGTTTGGGCAGATAATTGATATCATTGCACGTTTTATCTGCCATAAAATGTAATCTCATGATATCATGAAACTCAAAACACCTCGCTAAAAAAAAAAAGGCCCATAAAATACTTTCGTAATTTCTGAAAAGATCTACGAAGTTTACAATCATGTCAGTGTTAATTTCGTACCAGGTTCCTTAATCATCAAGCCTGCAACATTCTATTTTCGTATTAAATTTAAATTATCCTTCTCAATTGCCTTTATTAGATTCAGTCCGTATTCACAAACCCGACTAAAATGAAAATCGACCAAAAGATGTGATCAATGACTCATGAGTGGAGCACTTGGCCGGTTTCATCGGGGGTGCCCTAATCAAGGATAAATACAATCAAAAGCCTGTCTGCCCTAATCAAGTATATTTAAAATGAAAGCTGCCGGATTTCAAACGAGTGGAGTAACTTTGTGACCAGCATTCAGAGATTCACAGAACTTATGTCAATGTTCATTCAACACTAAAGACTGACGAGACAGAACTATTTACATGTCTAGCATGTTGCTATACACAATATTTACCTTTATATGATGAAACCGTTTAAGCTTTAAGTGGATGGTGTAATTTAATAATATGTTCTCCCAATCAAAGAAAAACACAACATTCGAACTGCGCAGTATTTCATTGTAAACTTACTGTGTTCATATCGAAGAGTGGACCGTGCGGGTGTTTTGTTTATTATCACGGACTATTTGGTTAACAATAATATGCACGAAACGTCGAGAATGGAAATGCTTAGGTCATTCTACATATCTCGTATCTAGCATGACTAATGATTTAGCAACCATGTGTCATCCCATAAGGAAACTTGTATCAACACTTTTAGACATTATTTCCTGTTGTTTAGATTTGTCTATCCTTAGCTTTATTTCATTCTGCTGCATATCCATTAATGATGATTATGTATTTCAAAAAGTTTATTCAATATGGCCAGGGACTACTTCTATATAATGTAAAGCAGTATCAAGTGATCTCGGTGTTGAATGTAAAATAGATACATCCTGTAATTTCGGGTCTTAATGAAACTTTGCACATGCTTGCATAGTATCGGAAATAGTCATCAATCCTGACATTGACTGACAAACAAGCCCCTGGACTGATTCACTGACTAACTGTCATGCAATAATTTGTTGAACAAAGAAGGAAGCAGATGAAAAATTAGCTTTACATAAACAAATATTTTTTGATATTTTTTGTTATTAAATGGATGTGAATATTTGCCTACTTGACTTGTAAAATGAATTAAATCAATTGTTATGTAGATGTCTTATTACCGAAACATAACCCTTTTCCACCTGCCATTCTAATGCATCTTCAAGATTTGAATGTTGAAAACATTGTGAAAAATAAAGAAATTGCCCACTGATAGCAATATCTCATTTTTGCTACAAAGTTTTCAGCACAATTCAATAATGGGAATACTTTCCTTTATAGAGATTTGACATATGTCTGTCTATATGTTCTCAACTTGTCTGCCCCAGATGTGTTTAATGTTGAAAAGAATCCAGAATCCTACGGTTTATTGACAGTTGATAACAACTTAACTGTCTGAAATCATATTATTATAAAGCTGTCGGCTTGATTGTTTTTGTCGAGCCTGCTTGCGGTGAGCTCGACATAGATGTCACAATGGCGGTTCGGTGTGTGCTACTTCCATGAGTCCGTCAGTCTGGACCTTGTCCGGCCCGTATCTTAATCATGCATCATAGGATTTCCAAGAAATTTAGCTCAAACGTTTACCGTGATGAGGCAGCGTGTCGCACACAAGACCCAGGCATGTTACTCAAATGGCAAGGTCACACTAAGAGGTCAAATGTTACAATGAGCACTGTTTGATAGGACTGTGACTTCTCTGGCCCGCGTCTCAACTTTGCATCATAGGATTCATCAGTTACTGGGCACACATGTTCACCATGCTGAGGTGTAATATTGCGCACAAGACCCAGGCCTGTACCTCAAATTCCCAGGTCTCACTTAGAGGTCAAATGTCAAAATGAGTACTATCTAATGGGAATGTACACTGTACGGGCCAAATCTCAACCATGCATCATAGGCTTCCCAAGTTACCGGGCACACATGTTCACCAAGATAGGGGTGAAGTGTCGTGCACAAGACTAGGCCTGTACCTCAAAGGTCAAGGTCACACTTAGAGATCAAAGGTCAAAATGAAAAAAACATGCATCATAGGATTCCCAAGTTACTGGACACACATATTCACCATGATCAGGTGATGATGGCAGAAGTGAAAACAATTTTGCAAAAATGGAGATTGTTCTCTATTCACACTTTACCACATGTAGAGGCGTTTTGACACATACTTCACTAGGCCCTTAATTAACTGATATCAGTTTAACTCTTTGTCAGTCTGTGTTTTAATTTCATGGACGAACACTATGTCTGTGAAACAGCCTTTGGAGTTTGTTCGACAAGTTGCCTGTGGGCATCTAGTTTGGGGATAATATATAACATCTAGAAAACTGCAGCAATATATTTATCAATGTTGTTAAACGTTGTCTGTTTTTCAGAAAAAAGGCTAAACATATTTGAACAGTGTCAACCCTTTAGGGGTTTGTTGACACACTTTGCTTGTAAGAATCACTATCTTTCATTTCATTTAAGTTTTTTTCTGGACCTCTATGCTACTATGACAGCACTTAGGTGATATAATTAGGATGATCGTGGCCCTGTTTATTTTAATATCTGCATGTGGATACATGTACTTTTATTCTTAGTAGCATATCTCTATTGATATTTTATATTGTGAGTTTACAATTTGAGGTTACCTAAGACATTTCAATGTTTAGGTCACATTGTTTAACTTATAAACCTGTACTTTCGAATGTTATTACAATAAGATGACTCAGTGATGCACATACTTGCATCACGAATTCACATCAACACAACCATCACTATACGTTCTAAAGTGCATCACTAATTTACATCAACGCAACCATCATTTTACGTTCTAGAGTGCATGACTAATTCACATCAACGCAACCATCATTATACGTTCTAGAGTGCATCACTAATTCACATCAACGCAACCATCATTCTACGTCTAGAGTGCATCACTAATTCACATCAACGCAACCATCATTTTACGTTCTAGAGTGAATGAGCAATCAAAGTTGAAAGTGTAGCGCAATTGAGTTAGAGATCAATCATAATCATATATGCCTATATTTGTATTAATAAACATTCTGTCAAATACATGGAATTGAACGGACCTGTTAAATATCAGACATCATTGAAAACAACCACCAACCTAATGGATACTTAAGTTGTCTTTCCTTTCTATGATAATTAAGAGAAGAAATATGTTGCATCTGAGAAGTTGGTAGAATATTTTAATAGAGTTGCAACTTGCAAAAATGGGGAACGGGGAATTTCTGTTCGATCGTTTCAAACATATGTATGCTGCAGAGGCATCGCAACTCACAAGGAAAGTTCATCCATTAGCAAGGGGGTATTACACAAGAGGGCCAAGTTTGGCCTGTAACGCCTATCTGTATAACTGCTAATACCTTCAACATGCAGCTCATTAAGAGTCACCAATAATTTTCTTCAATTTTGCAAACTAGTTTTTGATAGGTTTAATTTTGCTGTCTTACACCATCTTTAGACGATATTTCAGTTATTCATTCTCCCTAGGTAAACACTAGTTACTGAATTTTGCCTAGTCCAAGGGCACCACATCATGGCGGTTTGTGATTGAGGATCAAACCCGAGACTCGCAATTTGATTTCCCCGACAAAAACCACTCGGCCACATAATTGTAAGGACATTACCTATTTTGAACATATAGCCCAGATGTCATAAAGACGAATATTCTGACAAAGGGTTTTTACATGCTTAATCTGAAAATGTGGTCTCTAAAGTGATCAACATATAGTATTCAAATGTGGCCTAGAGATCTGGTGATGAACACATGATAAAACAATACATTTCATCGATCATGAGCTAAAACGGGGGGTCTATCGAGTGGTAACTAGATTTTTCTTAAATATGGTATGGCTTTATTTCGAACACATGACCCATATTAGAACGTAACTTAAATATCACCATTGAAACATTCCGGCAAACTTACATTATTCTACAGTAAAAAGATTCAGCTTTTAGAGTGTTCACTCTTGATTTTTCTAAAACCTACCCGCTCCAGAGTGCACTATTATTGAAAATCGCACGGCCTACTACGAGAAACTGATTGCAACTTTGCAGGATTTTTTACACAATCGCCACCACAGTGCCTTCGGCTCTTTGATTCTAAAGAAACATCCGATCCATGAAATGGTACATAGTTAAACGATATAGTCGAGTTCAACCATAATATGTTCGAGTTATCAGGAGTCCATTGTATGTGTACTTTTTAAAATGACCTTTACATCATGACCTTTCTGTAACCCTCAGTGTTTATACAAAAAAACATAACAGTGCCTTTATCAATGCAAACTCGTTTAAACATATATAAACGGTATCTATAAAGTTGTTCCGTGGTTAAATGGAACAGTTTTTAAAAGTATATACCTGGCGTATTTTCTCTCAAAGCATGGTTTTCAAAACTCTTGATTAGCAAATGTAAAGCATATGGTAACTTACACAGAAAACGCCGTGATATAACTGAAATAATGTGGCAAATACCATTCAAACAAACAAAGCTGGTCCATCAGTAGGAAAGAACTTGTCAAAAACTCATCCTTGGGTGGGTCGTACCTATTACTTAGAAGTAATAGCTTTCCCTCCTTGGTGCTCGGATGTATGGGATTAGCATTACGAATGACACTCTGGTGTCAGGGGAACAAGTAGTACTAATTATTTACCTAGGAAACGCCGTGATATAACTGAAAAGTGTTGAAGGCGTCGCAAAAACCATATACACAAACAAAACAAATTGTCGAAAACTATTATAAATCTTACCGTCTGTACATTTTGATCCAGTCCAACCATTAACACATCCAGAATTGCAATCACCATTATGTATACTGCATTGACGGAGGCCATATTTTGCGAAACAGTTTGTACTGCATTCACTTTCACATGACGTACCGTAATGGTTGAGTGAACAAGAGGTGCATGTCGATGTACTGTATCGTTCACATGAATCACAATTTGTAGCACACGCATCATTGCATTCCCAGCCTGACCAGCCGTGTTTACATCCATCTGCGCACCCTCCACCGTTGTTAAAACATTTATCCAATAGGCAATTGGTATTACATTGAATACATTTCCCATTGTTAGGTTGATAAGCATCTGTGCAGTTTTGGCAGGAAAAACCAGTACGTCCTGCTATACATGAGGAACAATCAGACTTACTGTTACATGTAACACATTCGGTTTTACATCGTCGGCAAGTCTCAAATCCTGCATAATAATAATATCCATCTGCACAACCATAAGTACAGACGTTATTTGCACATGACTCATTGTGACATGTAGCACAGTCATTGTTACATATATGTCCATAGTGTCCTGGCTTACATACATCACAATCATTTCCACTGGAACAACTGACACAGTTTGGTTGACATATGTAACACCTGTCGCCCGCTAAATAACATCCGACTTTACATGACGTACATGTAACACCATTCCATAAACACTCGCATGTCCAGCCTGAAAAACGAAAGTATGATCACATGTTGCGTTGTTTTTTCCATATTGTCTTAGATTGAAATCCTCAGACTAGAAAATATATGATAACACTCACGATGAGCAATTAATTCAGTTTGGAAACCAATTTAATCAAATAATATGTATTGTATCATATTTTTTTTTAAGGAAAAACATTTGCTTACCCTCAGTATTACAGTTTTTTCTAAATCGTGTTCACGAGATAATTTAGTAATTGGCTTTAGTGACCTTGACTTTTGACCTGTGACCATGAAAACCAAAATTGCACATCTTCTCATAATGGCGAACATGCTAGCAAGTAGTATTAATTATTACCCGCAGTTTTAAGGTGTTCTTAATGTCCTGCTTTACGACATCATTTGATAATTCAACCCAATGACCTTGTCATTTGACCCCTGACTCCGACATTAATAAGGGCTCATCTTCTCGTAATGTGGAACATGTAACCACAGTATGATATTACTCAGTAGTACGGATTTCTCTATATCGTACGTACAAAATGGACACACACAGGCGCAGGGTTGCTAAATGCGTGGGGTAATGAGTAAGGTTACCTTTGATATCAACTGGGAACACACAAAGCAATCCACAAACGATTATCTTTAATGTCAAGCAGATCTTCATTTTTGAAGGATTTTCGCCAAAGTGTCTTAACTGAAAAGATAATATTACATTTTATCGTCATCATTGACGCTGTCATTACTACTTTCATTATTATCATACTATGATGATGACAATAATGGCGATCATCATCGCCTTATAACACTGGACTCGCTGCGCTATTTTCTTGATTTAGCTTTATCATCGTCTGGATTTACAAAATAAGCTTCTTTTTTAAAAAAATATAATGAATTATGAAACTGTAAATACATCAATTTAAACAAATATCCATGGATTCCTCAACACGTCGATTGTTCGAAGTAATTGTGGTATATATATCAACAGAATCATCAACATTATCAACATGCTTCTTCTTATTCGTATTATCATAATAATGGTCGTAATGTTTTTTATATGGAAAACCATTTTGTGTTTTACGTTTTTATTCTTTAAACACACTTAGCAATACCTCGTGTATCCATAACAGTGTAAACTATACACATATTGGTTTACACCATAAAAGTATGTTAACATATAAAATATCTTTTACAAAAAACTGCGATATTCATTCAATCATTGTTAAAATGATTTGGATGTGTGTATTCCGTTAAATCAATATTTATATATAAGTGGTTAACGTTTATATTTATTATATTATTATTTATTTATAATTCTTAATACCACTCATATTTATAAATATTTATTGACTCATTACAATCTGTAAGGATTGATAGTATGCACAATAAATATGGCATACGCATGTTTATAGTAGTTTGGTACACGTTAGCTTTTGTGAACCGTGTAGAACAGATCTGTCTGTACATCCAAATGATATGATCACTATCTCCAGTGGTCCCACATTATTAACACACTCTTATACAGAAGTATCGACGTGTACATTACTCATGCACTGGCTTTTATAATAATGGTGTAGGGATACTACTACTACTACTACTACAACTACTACTACCTCTACTATTACTACTACTTCTATTACTACTACTGCTTATTATCATCTATGATATATGATTACTATAATAAAACAATAATGCTGTATCTATATGAATTAATATTTAATAAAATCCTGACCTTACATGGTTTGAGAACTAGAAATCCTTTCAATAGTTGTTTAAAAACCTGTTCATGTTTAAATAAGTTGTGTTTTTGCACGTTTTCAATTCACTTGAACAATGTTATATACTTAATTTCTCCATAAAAAGTGAAATGCGGAACTTGGAGCCTGAGATGCCGCAATGCTACATTAATCCATTGTTTGTTTTTTAGTAGGTCAAAAGTCACGTGTTAAAGAAAGTATTTTTCCATGCTTCACAATGAGTGACGTTCGATTTCGTGTGAATCTTTATATTCCTTAATCGTATACTTCATATGTTATTTGAAAGTCGTCTGCTTTCAGAATACCTTGAAGAACGAAAGACGTGAACATGTCGGAGTATGAGTAAAAAAATATTGTGGGCAAAGGAGAAAATGTTTCCTTTGATCATAATTTTATATAAATTCTTCCCTTGCAAAGTAGACAGAATGTGTAAGCCTGATTTACTATTTTGCAATTCGATTGCTTTTACAATATTTAAACATAAACAACATTGACATATCGAGGCATGAGTGGAAAATACTTTGAGCAAAGGAGACATTTTCATTATGTTATTTAAATTCGTCCGTTGTAGTAAAAATGCGTAATCCTGATATGCTATGTTGCAATTCGACTGCTTTTAAAATATTTAAACAAAAACAACATTGAAATGTCGAAGCAAGAGTGGAACAAATTGTGGGCAAAGGAGACATTTTTCCTTTATTTCATTGTGTTCTTTAATTCGTCCGTTGTAGTCTGATATGCTATTTTGCAATTGGACTGCTTTTAAAATATTTAAACAAAAACAACATTTTTATATATAAGTATGATTTGAAAATATTGGGGGCAAAGGAGACATTGCTAATGTTGGAGCTATTTCTAATTGTTATAACAATTCGTCGGCTGCAAAGTACTCATTGGTGTAAGCATGATATGCTTTATTATAAGTAAAAGAAAATGTTGTATCAAAATGTACCTAACACAAATGTTTAGGCGGTTGTCAGTTGAATCGACCAATCAAACACAACGTTTAAGCCTTTCCCACATATAGACGCTCTCTGACGATTCTACAGCAGACGACTTTTGAAAACATTGTGACGAAACAATAAATTGTTCATAATCTTTTAGACTCTATTTAATGCTGTTAATGTTTCATTTATAGAGGTTTATACTCTTTTTAACCAGATGAGTTTTAAAACGTCTACTGCAGAACTGTAGTATGTAGGAAAGTGTTTAACTAGCTAGCACACGCCTGAGTTGTAAGTTTGTTAGATACAGTTTAACAGTGTACTACTTGCAGACGCGTTTTGACGCATCTGCAGCAGATGCCTTTTGAAAACATTGTGACAAGGAGCAATCCCACGTTTGCCACACTAATTTCAACTCTATTCAATAGTTAATCGGAAGATACGCCTCTCGTGCCAACGGTCCCGGCATCGAATCCCGTAATGAGCGGGTTCTGCCTTTTGGATTGTTCCACACAAACGGTGCGAGTACCGGTTAAGTTTCCAGGAAGCAGACATCGTCGAGCCTGATTAAATAAAGCTCTCGTATCAAAGGTCCCGGGTTCGAATCCTGTGATAAGCGGGTTCTGCCTTTGGGATTTGTTCACACAAACCGTGCGAGTACTGGTTCAATTTCAAGGAAGCAGACATCGAATCTGATTAATATAACGCTGAACGCTTGTTTTGCAATCGATATAAAGTAAATAAGTTTAAACGGAAGTTACACTGTATGTTTAACCCTTTACCTAATACAGACGGTGACTCTTACAAACAAACGAGCAATATTTCCTTTTCACATAATTCTTTCAAAATTACAGATATACATCAAGTTCTCTAAATTGAACAAAACGCCTCGTTCATGCTGTGGATACTATTACGACTGTTGCACTGGTGGCTGGTTAAGCTTACCAGCAGTACTGGTTAAGACACTGTGCATTTACCATCAAATATGGCCCCTCTTCATTAAGAATGTTCGCTCATATGCCCCTCACTTTAAAAATCGCCACAAATTAAATCCGTACCAAGTTCAGTGTTGCCATGACAACACCGTTTCTCCTTCAAAAACTAGGAAATTAAGAAAAGATATACGAGAGTCTTCCTTGTAATATCTTTTTTTACTGTATCAACAATAAATATAATCTTTAAACATTTCTTCAAATGCATTTATAAATTATAATATATGAAAGAAAAAATAACAATAAACACAAGTTGATATGAAAACGGGCCATGGTTACAACATATGAACGATGAATCATTAAGCAATTTTCTAGTAATACACAGACTTACTTTGTAAAAATTGATTATTGTAAATGATAATCTGTATATAAGAAAATAATATATTTACATGTATGCTTTTTTTCCCATTCACAGTGGATACTGAACTTCAACTGATGCAATGGAAACAAAACTATCTTACATATAAATGTTATTTTAACCTTAAATTCGCTATAAAATGCATAGACTAAAACGGTTTTATTGCAATAAAATTGTAAAACATGATTGAATATTATTATTTCATTAACATATTTGCGAAATATATTTAAATATATATATGTATAAGGTATTAAGCTATGCTTTTAGTCTAGCAGACTTGTGATGTATAAGTCGCAGTCATCATATGAACGTGTTGAAGCTGTATCTCCCTAATGCACATTTGGATGGTCAAATAACTTTCCATGTTTGTTAAACTAGATATCATGATGTGTCTTATTTTAAACCTAAGATTGTAGCTCAGAGGTCAGGGTCAAACATTGAGGTCAAAGGTCAAAGATTATCAAACAACTTGGATTTGCTGTTCAATTGAACAAGATGTCTTTTTTTTGGTTTAAGACCTACCATAGTTACTTACTTTTCAATGCCATATTTCCATGTTAAATGTGAAATGAAGTTGAACTATAAGTTGTCAATGTTATAACATTCAAACATATATTACTGTCATAAATGAACTAACAAGTTCCAATCAATTATGAAATGGAGCCTGGGTTGTGACCTGCGAAATTGATGAATCAGTTCATGTATATTACATAAAACACCAATGACTGCAGCTGGAAGATAAAGGTCATTGTAATTCTTTAATCTCAAAGCAAAACACAAGAGGGCCAAGATTACCCTAAATCTATCACCTAAGTGATAGTATAGATTCAAATGTTACTGCTAATACAAATAAAAACATTATTAAGAATGGGAAAGAACTTAATTTTCTAGTTTAACACTAAAACCATAAGAGCCTTTTCTGTGGGTACTCCAACGAATCATATAAATGAGATAAAAATCAAAGCTTTAGATAACGTGAAAATATCAGGTTCTTAATTTTCTAGTTTAACACTAAAACCATAAGAGCCTTTTCTGTGGGTACTCCAACGAATCATATAAATGAGATAATTATCTTGAGTAAGCACAACATAGGGTTTGGTTAGTATTTAGAGAGGTATTGTGGGGACAAAATCAGTTTTCTCAGTCTTCTCTCAACTTCTGCACTAATATGTAATACATATATACAAACATCCTCGTCTCCCTGACTACTGTGATACGGGACGAATGTGTCCGGGTTACTACTTACTCTAACAGACGCTTTTAAATTGAACACATCGGAAAATTTATCTAAAAAAATGTTGGAAGTTTAAAAGTGAAATTATTGTGAGAAAAGGAGACAGTGGAATTGCTGTCAAGCTAAACTATTCTCTTGGTGTTTAAAGGTAAAGTACAATGGACTCTCGGTAGCTCGAGATCGAAAGGGACAGAGAAATGACTTCGAGTTACCGGCGTGTTCAAGTGCTCACTAGATTATACTGAAATTATTGTGAGAAAAAGGAGAACGTGGATTTGTCTTCAAGCTGAACTATTCTCTTGGTGTTTAAAGGTAAAGTACAATGGACGATCGGTAACTCGATGTCGAAAGGGACAGAGTCATAACTTTGAGTTATCGGCGTGTTCGAGTGACCGGAAAGAATGTATCAGGGTCACTTTTTTTCATCTGTTAGACGGGCTCGGATAAATTATCTCATAAATTGCAATTTCTCCTTTTCCCACAATGTTTTCAACTTTTAGTCATACTTTGTCCATTCAATTATAGAGATTTTCTATTTTTTGGCAAACATGTTCAAAGTCGTCTGCTGCAGAATTGTTGTAATTGTTCTACTTTGTTTCTCTGCTGCAGAGGCGTCAGAAAGCGTCTAAAGGTGGGAAAGGATTAATTAAGCAAACAATGTTTTCAAGTGTAGCTATCAATATATTATAGGCATGAGCAGTGGAAAGAATTAACCATGTCCTGCAAACTGAAAATCGGAAGCAGAAGACAGTATCAAGATCTGTGTAAATTATGCAAATTCAAATAAAGGAAAAATTAATCTTTATGGGAAATGTTCTCCTTTTTCAGGAAAAACATAATTTTTCATAATGACATCATTAGTCAGGTGCAAGTGGGAAATATTTAACAATGCATTCACAGTTTGCAACAATGTAGACATGGAATTGTAAATACAACAATATATATTTTTTACTGGTTTAAATGTTATCACATTATATCACATGGGTCATATGTCAAAATAATAATTATTGAATAGTCTCTAGCATATTTAGATCCAGTGTACTGCTCAGAGGACCACTTTTGTCTGATCTTCTCCACAGCACAGGCTGGTAGGACTTTCCGCACACCCCTTCCAAGTCTATGCCATATCCATCTTGTAAGCCTTCGGCAGGCTACATTTCTGTACATCCTGTGAACAAAAGTTGTAGATATATTGTATTTATTGGAAAAAAAGAAATTTCCCATGGCAAATTATTTCTATTTTCCCATTTATGTTTTCAACTTCGATAAAAAAAAGTTATATTTATGTTATAGTACTTATATATTTTGAAAGCATTTACCATATTTACTTGCATTTTTTGTTGAAAAAATGCCGGTTCGGTTATATCAGAGACATATCAAAACATATGTTTATATGTCTCTGGTTATATGTTAATATCGTTTTGATCGAATGAAATGGCTAAATATATAAACCAACGAAGTGACTTTGAAGATATTTGAAAACAAAGAATGGGATGAAAACGATTTCAGCTTTGAATAAAACAAGAAATTTTCCTACCAATTTGTGTTGTCCAAACGATCATTTTCATCGTACACGTTCTCATCGCTGGAATATTGAATTTCCGAAAAGGACTATATAAATAGGTGTCAATGGTCGATTGGTTCAATTTGGTACGGTTTAACACTCGTAATTGCTGAAATTAATACAGAAATCGCATCTGTTTCTTCTAAACCTTGCATAATTTCACTAGTCTCCATTACATATATTGTCGAATTGTCAACGAATGACGTCATCAGTAACGGGCGGACTGCGCATGCGCACAATTTGAATATTGGAAAAATGAAAAAGTACAGTAAATCACGTTGCGTATTTCATTAATAGCGCCCATTTAAGTAAAGATACCGAGGAATGGATTTTTCCGATGTATTTGTACACAATAACTGGATAAGCGTACGGTTATAATTGATATACAAAATTCTGCATTGCATTTCACCTTTAATGGACAATAAATGGTATATGTATGCATGTAGCCGGGAATGCATTCAGATTGTATTAACACACCGAGTACTCAGCGAGTTCTAGCCAAACCAACCGATCAAGTTAAAGCGTGTATACATCACACAGCCGGCCAAGTGATCGATGTGTAAGGACAATCTAAATACACCCAAGTTGCCTGGGAAGAATGTTTTGTGGAGTATTGGTGAGAGAAATTATGGTGAGGGGAGCTGGTTTGAACCATCGAAAATAATCAATGATGACGCCCAGTTGACTCTTGAAAGATAGTACTGATTGAGTTTCGGTACGAAAAATAAAACGGACAATTCAGCGTGTTGACCACTGGACCACCATAACAAATAATTAATGGCGACCGTTGTGGGTAGCATTGATTGAGTTTTCTCGGCACGACAAATAAAATGGACAATTCAAATAACCATTGGACCACCCAGAAAAACGTACAGTTTCAATGAAACAAAGTCCGGTTTTAAGGACTGTTTTGTTATATTGTTTTATTCTGGTATTACGCCCGTTTCCAATATTATCTAAGTTACATCGCGGCGATAGTTCACTTGTTCATGCTCCTTTTGTAAGCAAACCTGTACACGGCTAGGAAATGTGAGTTGCCCAAGGGCACTCCACAATGATCGTCTTGACATGGGATCGAATCCGGCACAAACTGGTTCCAAATCCCCGACGCTAAGCACTCGGCCACGGGGAACTGAATCTTACTGGATTATCGGTAAAAGTGTTTTTCAGTTTCGATTGCTATTGGACGCAGGACTGGCCAATCTTAACAATAGAAAGACTAGAATGTATGAATGTGATTTACATTAGGCGCAATATAATGTAATGAGGAGAAAAGTCTTCCTTGTACGTATATTTGATCTCACAGCACCAAATAAAAGGTCGTCTCGTATCAACCATGTTCATTTAAATAACACGTGCTCGTTTTTTTTCCCAAAGAAATTGTGCAATACAACAAACGCTGGGTTGTGTTCAAGCGAAGCAGACGAAAATTACCGGTTCTCTATAATTAGATTTATATGGTTTATTTTACCGGTTTTATGCAGAACGATATTTTAAACGACAATTTGATTGACTGACAAGAATGTTAATCTGAGCCAACCTGTATGGGACTGATATCAGATATATACATATACATGTACGAGCGCACGAAGTTTATGGTTTTAATAAAATTGCCGGTGTTTCTATCCCCAGACAAAAGGCGAATGTGATATTTCTTCGTCTGTCCTTCTTTCCGTTCGTCCGAAGCGAAACTAAGCGTTGTTGGATATATTTGTTTAAAATTGTTTTATTCGTCGAGATCATTTGAACATTTACAAAGCGGCCAGTGTTGGTCATGGCGATTCCGTGATTATATATGTCATTTCTTTGCCAATATGCTTTCGAATGTGGTCGAGAGTTATCGACGTGTCCGAGTAATCGGTGTGTTCGAGTTATCGACGTGTTCAAGTTATTAGAGAATTCAAATTATTTGAATTATACTGTATAGATATAAAAAAAAACTAAATTAATGTATAATCAGATTCTTAATTCATTTATATTTTAATTAATAAGAAAAGCCAACCAGTGACAGACATTTGAGCAATCATATTGCTATTACAGTGTTTTCATAAGGTAGATTCGTTCTAGGAATTTGTTGGAGTTAAGGAATATATTTGAATTTTCACATGTTCGAGCTATTGCGAGTCCACTGAATTTGTATTAAGAGTTTAGTTGACGCGTTGTCTGCTTTGAAGACATTCGAGAACAAAGGTGCAAAATGATAAGAATTTGAAATTCCCTTCTTATAAAGTTGTTGTCTGGTTTCAAGGTGGTCTAGCAGGAATCCTCCTTTAGTGACACTTCATAATTTGTTCGAGCCATATTAATTGGTTGACACAGATAACTGCCAGGTGGCATCAGAAAAGGGATGAAATGAGCTTTTGATTCAAACGACATCTCCTTCTAACCAATGGACTGATATCAACCAAACTCCACCGGAGTGTTCCTGGGGTGGTATTCTTTCAAATTGTTTAAAGATATAATGCATTATTAATAGCGTCCTTTACTGATAAGCTGTTTTGCTACTATACTATCACTCAGGTGATATATTTAAGTCAATCTTGGTCCTCTTGGTGTTTGCTTTGAGCGTAAATAATTGCAATGACCTTGAGCTTTTAGCTGCAGTCATTGGTGTTTTATGTGATATACATAAACTGATTCATCAATTGTGCAGGTCACAACCCAGACTCGCTCTATTTCATCATTGATTGGTTACTTGTGAGTGTATTTATGACTGAAATATATGTATGCATGTTATAGGATTGACAAACTATATTTCAACTGCATTTGACCTTTAATCTGGAAATATGGCATTGACAAGTAAATTACTATTATATGTCTTGCACACAACACACCATCTTCTTCAATTGAACAACAAATCGAAGTTATTTGATAGTCGTTAAATGAAGGTAGAAGTAAGAGCATTAAAAAGCTGTTTTCATCAATTGTTGACCTTTGACCTTAATGTTTGACACTGACCTCCGAGCTATATTCCTAGGTTTTGAATAAGACACATCATCATATCAAGTTTAAAAAACATGGTAAGTTATTTGACCATCTAATTGTGCATTAAGGAGATACAGCTTCAACATATTCATATGGTTGCACACACACCATTTTCATTACACCATGATGACTACGACTTATACATCACAAGTCTACTAGACTAAAAGCATAGCTTAATACTTTATAAATATATTTATTTATATATATTTCACAAATATGTTACGTTTATCCTGAAATTGTTTGCTAAGCCACCTGACTATATATAAACGTTAAAGTATTCTTGCATTCGCTAGATAACATTTTAAATCATCATTGTTACCGGCCGGACAAAAGTACCAAATTTGGCATGAAGTTTTTGTTCGACCTATCTATTGATTTTATCCGTAGAACCCATTTGAGCGGTTCCGATTTTCCAAGATGGCGGCCAAAATCCAATATGGCCGCCAGGGAAAAAAGGAAATTTCATATAACTGGCTTTGAAATTCGGAAATTAACAAATGAGGTGTCAATTTAGGGGTTTCTGGGGCCGTATTCACAAAGCTCCTAAGGAAAAAAATATTCCTTAAATACCGAGATTTCCCTTAAGTTTCAAGATTTTCTCATTATCTTTAAGGAATTTCCTTATCTTTAAGGAATTTCCTAAGAAGCTATTCACAAAACTCCTTAGGTAAAAATATTCCTTAAATCGGACCATTTTTTCCTTAAAAGTTAAGGAGCACTGTACCTTCCCTTAACTTTTCCCTTAAAGTTAAGGAAAATCCTAAATGAAATATTCTCGAAATTAAATGGCCGCCATCTCGTCGCTTGAAATAATTAAACCGTTCTACAGACTTGGGTATGCATTTTTGATCATAAATAATATTGAAAATCGCTTAAAATAATTAATAAAATACAGATTGCGTAAAACAAATTGACGTATCGGTGCCTTTTTGCGCTGTAGACAACAACAACGATGCGATGGCCAGCGTTTCAAAACAGTGTGAGTATATTTGTTTTCATTAGCCCTGTGAAGCCAAAGAAATTGCTTATTACTCATCATAATGTGACATTATGTGACAGACCTCTTGATAATATATCATTAAGCCACTTTCCAAGTTGGAGTTAACAGTCCGAAAGGATCAATTTGGTAGGACCTTATCCCACCCACCGTCACTTGACAAGTGTCAAAATAAACGTGTGTGTCAACGGACCGTGTGTCAACACGGTTTGATTGCTCTTCATTATGCATTTAAATACAGTCTGATATTTTATTGATAGTTTTGTTCCTGAAATACAGGATTTAAATTTCAGAGGAGATATTTTTTCAAATACGAGTGATGGAATATATCGAATTGTAAACAATACTCTAGATATTTGAACTTCAATTTATCTTTACAGCTGCCCAACAACACTATATCCTTATGTTAACCAAACGAACCAAGGACACGACGTAACTGGTGATTCACCGAATAAGAAGGCAATATAAATAGCAATAATCGGTGATTCTTCTAATTCAGACTAGTGAAACAGAATGGGGAATCTTACATCTGACATGTGTAACTGTAAGTTGACAATGTCATTAAATTGATTTCTGCTTTATGACCAAAAATAAGGTTTGATACAAACTATGATTGAATGTAATAACAAAATATATATAAAAAAGTTGATTTATTGCATTTTATTCCAAAAAGGTATATAGTTTTTGATAATGTAAATTGTTATCCACTGTGTTTACATTCAAAGTTAGTCATTATGATTGAACTGATGAATGATAAACAATACAAATGTATAACTATTGGTTTTCATTATTATCTAAATACGAAATAAAGGAGAAAATATCTTAAATAGATGTCGGATGATGTCAGTTATATTTCTGTCTTAGTGTTCTGTTATAATAATAAACTCACTTTACTGTCTGTACTGTATGATGGAATAAGTGCATTTTCTTTATTTGAATGCAGAATTAAACTGGCATTAATAATGATTAATTAAACCGAAATGTGTTTTGTTTTCATTGTTCAAACAGTTATTACTTAATGATAATTTTAATATAGTTGAAATGCTGATGATGAATGGAACAAATTAACACATATTCTGTAGATCTATATTGACCAAATATGTGTATTTTATGTTTTCAGGTTTTTGATGAAACGAAATGCATTTATAGACAAGAAAGCAAGAAATAATGAGAAGAATCAAACTGCTGAAAAAGAACACAGAACTAAAGACATTTTAAAATCAGTGTTTACTTGTATATATATATGTATCGAAATGTTGTCAGTTATTAATTTATATCAGATGCTAGACATTATATCATAGATGAATAATTACTGATATTGACACATTGTAAGGTATATTGTTCATGAGATTGGACACGTAACCCTTTCCCTCATAATATGAGTGATATGACAATTATGCAGCAGACGACTTTGAACATATTGTGTCAAAAAGTAGAATTCTAAATCCTGTATTTAACCCGGTTGTTAAAAGTTATTATGCTACCCAATTTGCACAAAGTAACTATTTCTGCTTAAGCGATAATGAACATGTATTAATACTTTAATTAATGTGCATTAGGGTTTGTTTTCTCTAGAAATGCTGTTGTAAGATAAAATATAGCGTACATGTATTTGGAAATCAGTCGCTGTAAACCCTTTTCCTACGTATAGATGCCTCTGAGCAATTTCTCCTTCAAAAATGATCAAAGCTTCTTGCTTTTTTTGTTTTGTATACAATTTTGTAGCATGCTGTTGTTTATGATATAAAATGACAAAATAAAACTCTATATTTTTTCCTGATATACTTGTAACGATTTTGTTTTATAGCTCAACTGAGCACAAAATACTGAAAGTGAGTTATTGTAATTGCCTTCTGTCCGGTTTGTGTCGGACATTATCTAAGTAACTAGTGTGTGAATTGGTTTGAAACGTCACAGCTCGTATTTTCTCTATGTTCTCCCAAAAAAGCAGTTTAATTCTTTCAAACTATGTGGCTGTAATGAAAAGTTTCTCAATTGAAAGAAGCTGGCTAACCGGACCCCAAATTAGTCATTGTGCTTGGCATATGTACTTAAATGGAATAACTTGGGTGAACCGTCAATGGCCTTCATGGCCAAGATGTCTTATTTGTTGTATGCTGTGACAGGGCATCCAATAGGATCACTTGTCATGTCCTTTGTCCATCACCATCTGAGATATGTGCAGGCGACATATGTTAGCGTTTAAACAATCGTTTATAGCCCTTTCCAATATACAGTAAAAGTTTAAAACATGTAGGAAAAGACATGGACAATCTCTGTATTGTAACGAAATTGCATAGAGTTGAAATATTTTTTTTAAAAGAAGAAATTATTCATCTTAAGCAATTACTTCTTTTGCTACTATGTTTGCAAATGCATACACATATGTTGACATGTGGTAAAGGGTTAGGTTCTTCTGCATTGAAATTATCACAACAAAGTTGTAAATCATAGCAGCTTCATGCATGTTGCGTTAAACTTCTGAAACCTTAACATTTTCAAAAATGGTATCATAGGCCTTCATTGTTTGTCTCCTGGTTGCCAATATATTGCATTTAATTTGATGGCTGAGAGGAAAACATTACAGATCAAGAACAAACTGCTTGAATAGGAAAGTCTGATAATAGTCTTTGTGTTGCAAATGCTGAATACAGTTATGTATAGCATGATAAAACTTTCTCGCACTAGTACTGCACACAACATTCTTTCCCTGGACTGGCTACATTCCCACATAAACTATTAAACTGGTGGAACATTGGTAGAAGATGAATGGCACTAGTCACAACGAGTTAAGTAAATCTTCGTAAATAATGAATGGCAATCCTGGATTCGAACTGACGACCCCCATATGTCCAATGGAGTGATCGCCCTCATCGTTCCCGACAAAGCTATTGCGGCTCGACAGACAAATATTGTATAGGACAAGATGCTGTTTGAAGTTAATCAATAAGGACTGACATAGAATAGATAATCGTAAGGTATCAGCTCAGGGGATATATAAAAATATTCCACAACTCTTTTTTTACTGTTTTAAGATAATGGGTTGAAAAACAAAAACGTATTTGCATAAAATGCTACATTTTATTAAATTAACATTTGTTGACCCTTTCAAAACTCTTTCCCTCATATAGATGATTTCTGACGCCTCTGCAGTAGGTGACTTTTTAAAAACATTGTGACAAAAGGAGAAACGAGAAATTTCTTCTTTTGCCACCATGTTTTCAGCCCTTTTTAGTAGTTATACCAACATTTTAGAGATTTTCCGCGTTTTTAACTTTTAGCCAAATCAAAGTAGAATTTATATTTGAATTAATTTGGAACTCCTTCAAAAATTGACTTTCTTAATGATCACTCACTATGCATGAATAAAGTACAACTTCAACATTAAGATTTGCAAATTGTTCCAAATTCCAGATTTTGTTCAACATGGCAAGACGTTATCAAGAAAGGGTAGAAATTCAGGAAATATCAAACATAGATCTACACGAAAGATACAGAGTCAACCATGACGTGTTGAACTATATTTGCAATGAGGTTGATCTGATGATCAGGCCAAAAACAAACAGGAATCATAGTTTATCGACACATTATAAAGTCCTTACAACATTAAGGTACTTGGCAACTGGCACAATACAGTTGAATGCAGCAGATATCCACCATGTTTCACAGCCAACCATTTCAAGAGCTGTATCACAGACAATTACAGCTTTAGCAACGAATGAATTAGTTCAAAGGCATATAAAGTTTCCTAGAACAAATGCAGAATTGCAAAGAAATAAGGAAGGGTTTTATAACATTGCAAGGTATGATCATACATATACACTATTTTATTCTCCAAGTACTTTTTACAATGATGTTAATATGAAAAAGAATGCATCACAAACATGTTAATACATCATGCAAATAATACATGATAAAAAATTTGGTAGTATTAATTAATCCTTGCTATCTACACAAACCAAAGGTAAATGTATTGAATATGCGAGTTCATGATAGCCCAATTCTCCTTTTGCTGCAATGTTTTCAAATATTTTATGCATAGGGTGTATTAAATTGCTTTAATTAACCCTTTCCCACATATAGACGCTTTTCAACAACACATTTACAGCAGACGACTTTTGAAAACACTGTGGGAATAGGAGAAATGGCTCATAATGAGCCATTTCTCCTTCTTCCACAATGTTTTCAACTCTATTCAATAACTGTACTTTCGTTTGAAGTAATTTTCCATATTTTTTCCTAGCCGATTTCAAAATCATCTGCTGCTGATTTGTTGTATGTGGGATAGGGTTAACATGACGTCAATGGTTAAATGTGTGAACAATTGAAGTAGTCAAACATATTTGATTTAAGATTTCCTAATGTGATTGGTGTGATAGATGGGACACACATACAGTTAACCGCCCCAACGATAGAGGAACCAGCTTATGTTAACAGAATGGGATATCACTCTATAAATACCCAGGTAAAACAATTCAGATAATAAATTTCAAAAAGGCTTAGGAAATACGAAAGTAACATGTTATTGTACAGTAAATAATAATCAAGGTGGCTAGTCCAAGTCCCAACTGCTATGTTGTAATACCAATCAAGGCTGGAATGTTTTTTTTTGTAGAGGATTACTTTAGGAAATATCATCAAGACAAACATTCTGATAAAGTTTCAACATGTTCAAGTAAAAAATGTATGGCCCAGTGTCTAATATGTCTAAGCTTTGATGGATATGAATGTTCTGATAAACTTTCATAACAATATGATGCAAAATGTGATCGCCATAGTTCAACATGAGCACTTCTTGCACAGGTGAGCTAAAACTTAGAAGATAACATTGAGAGGATTGTACAGGTGAAGTGTTTCAAGCAAATATGGTTACAGAGGATAATTAGATTAAAGCATACAGTTGATGCACGTAGATAATTTGCCATGACATGAGCTTGACTAGCTATATTCTAATAAATTTACAATTGCAGATTGCATTTGACCATGATGACAGGATCATCGATGTTGTTGCGAGATGGCCTGGGTCTACACATGACAGCCGAATCATACGTCAAAGTGGAGTATACCAGATGTTTGAAAGACGTATTATCCCTGAACGTGATCACTATCTCCTTGGAGATAGTGGTTATCCTTGCAAGAAGTGGCTTCTCACTCCATACTTGCATCCAGCCAACGTATCGCAAGAAAACTTCAACCGGTAAATCATTAGCAGATATATGTTTAAGCCAATCTCATTTAATTGACAAATGCCCATGACAGCTTGGTCTAGGTATTTGGCGTTAGCCCATTCCATCGTGTAGACGCTTTCTGACGCCTCTGCAGCAGACAACTTTTGAAAACTTTGTAACAAAAGAAGAAATTGCTCAAAACAAGCAATTTTTCCTTTTGACACAATGTTTTAAACTCTATTCAATAAGTATGTCTTCATTTGGGGGATAATTTAAATATCATACCAAATTCTTTATCTGAATTTTCATTATTAACCAATTAAATACATATGGCCTCAAATGTCCTAGCAATGCTATGTACATCTTGAAATGGACATGTTTCAAAACATTATTTATTTTATTGGTGTTTAACACCATTTTTAACATTATTTCAAATATAACCAAGCAACATAACACTTATTTATTTTCCCTGGGTAAACAAACCAGTACTAGGTTCGGAAATGTGCCCTACCCATGGGCAACATACCATGATCTCAGCAATTTTGGGATTGATCACTGGATGCCACACTTAAAATTGCCACTGATAACCATTTGTGGTTCCATGTTTATTTTTAAATATTATTCATCAGATCACATAAAATTACAAGAAGTAAGGTGGAGAGAGGGATTGGGCAGCTGAAAGGAGATGGGGTATTTTACATGGAGAGGTCAGGCTATCCCCAGAAAAGACATGCAAGTAAGCATACATCCATACACTTAATGAAAAAAAAAATTCCATCACTTTTAAATGAACAGTTTAATTGTGGCAAAGACTAATTAGAAACTTGTATTTAAACACTGCATATGAAACATATGCTGGTGAGTAAAAAAATGTTGTTAACCTTATTTAAAAAGTAGCTATATTTGACCACTATATATCAATGTATTTAATTTTGTTGGTAAACATAACCAATATTTGCAATTGACCAAGTAGTTCAGGAGGAGAAAATGTTTGAAGCTAAAATCTAACCATGACAGACTCAAGATGGACATAACTTATACCAATTGATCACACGTAGCCTTTGGCTAAGCTGATCTGAAAATAATTATATTTTCCAGGTCTATATTAGCATGTGCTGTGCTACACAATATATGTAAAGATCACAATTTACAACTGATACTGAATGATATGGATGACATGCCAGAGATTATAAATGTACAAAACAACAATGAAGCACCCGATGAAGGATTACGTTATCGGGATTATATTTGTAATCTTCATTTTTGAAAAATAACTTATTACTACATTCCTCATGAAATCCTTCATTCCTGTTGTCATAAAAAAATAAATTAAATATAATTATCTTTCTCATTACATTTTCATAGAAGTAACACTATATTTGATTGCTGAACAATTATTGAACAAAAGTCATAAATTGTTATAGACAAATTCAAATAAATATCAGCTGTTCCATGGGAAAACAAACACTATGGACCATGCATTAAAGATCAACCACAATGTTGGTTTTCTCATGGAACGCCTCATATCTTTTCAATATCTATTTTATCTCATCTTAAAATACACTGTATAACAGAGGCTTATTGATGCTTCATTGATAATTGTTCTAACAGTACAAACATATATACATATCACATTACCAAGATGTCTACGCTGGTCTGCACAACTTAATATTTTATTACATATTGACACTGGTCACATTTGAAAAAAAGAAGTTGTGTATAATGACCATTTTCACCTTTTGCCATTATTTTGCACAAATAGCTGTAATGCATAGGCATAAGAAATTGTAAGTATTAAAGAAAAGTTTGAGAATGATTTTGAAAACCCTGGTTTAGTGGCAATTTTGACCCCTTTGTAAACAATGCAAATTCATGTGCCAATGCTCAGAACGAGCAATGGCACCTAAATTTCCATTGTTTACCAAGTAAAATTATTTGACACATTTAAAGACTTTATGACGAGGTGATCAACCTTAATAAAAAAAATACCAATTTTAGTTACTACCGTTTCACGCCAAGCCCTCGATTTATTAATAGATTTGAAAACAATTACTTCAAAATGTGAAGTTGTTAGTCATTTACCATTTATGATATTGCCACAGAGTTTTCAAAAGTATGTTTGTTGTGAGAAAATTACCACAATGACCTATTCTTACATTTGTCAGAATGTTTTAAATATATATTTTTTTTTTTTGAGAGCACAACTGCATCACATATATTCTTTGTATTTGGCTATTTGTACTGTTTTTACATCATTGCAAATAAAATATTTTGTATTGTATTGTATATGTAATGACAATATCATATGTATATTAAAATGTATCAAACATATATTACAACAAAACTAATTGATGTATTTATAAAGATGACCTCTTTGAAAACATCTGCATATAAATTAATCAAGAAAAGTCAATGATTAATTTTATCAATAATATTGTGTTAAAATATGACATTATTTTTGTCTATTCCAAAAATGCTATCAAAGATGATTACGTGCACATAAAGGCAGTTTGTATGACTTTCCTATATGTATACAGAATTGTTAATTTTAAAGGAACCAACAACAATAACACATCCTGTATTGTAAAAAATAAATTAACATGGACAACTGAATACATTAGTCCAATCTCTGCACTGAAAAATATGTAGATACCATAGTTGTTAAGAAATAGGTTTAGCTTGCAACCAGCAGATTATTTAAAATCCAATACATATGAGATCTTTTTATAAATCATTTGATACTTATGACTACTGACAACCTTTTCAGTTAGATAAACTATTCTGTTTACATGTCAATTGTCATATGAACCAAAGGATGCTATTTAAGTTGTTGTACATTAGGATATTAAATTATATTCTATCTTATGAAGGTTTTGTATCTACATATTTTCCACTGAAGAGTTTGTAAAAATGTTATCCATTGTCCATGTTAAACTAATTTTCACAATAACAACCCATTTATTTTTTATTTTTTTAGTTTTCTTTCCAACAGTTCAATCTGTAAATGGAGTTTTCTTTTTTTCAGGGCCCTCAATTCCTCATCACAGCAACAATCATGACTGAAAAATAAGTAATAATTTCAAAAATTAAATATGGACATGCTATGTTTTTTTCGTCTACTATATTGTCTGTTGTCTTCAAATTTTTGAAAAAAATATATTTATTTCTACAAATATTTGCTGAAATTGGACAGTTTCAATGTCAAATAAGGCCAATGTTTTGACGTGCATGATCTTAAGCTAAAATGTTTGCAAATGTAATCAACGTCTGGCAAAACTTGTAATTATAATGCAACAAATTAACAACCTTTCAAACTTTAAATTGTTTTTCATCAATTTCCTATACAGAACAATATGAAATCCCTCCAAACAATGTTATTATCAAAAGTATATTTTTTGACAATTTTTTGTTTTCTAACAGATTTAAACTGTCTCATCATGGTTAACTTTTGTGCCTAGTTTCTTGCAAATTCTCTGATGCATGTTTAAGATGCTCACATAGATACAATGAATCACCTTTGTGACAGCTACGACAAGCTCACCACAAGCGGGCTCGAAATGAACCGTCCCTATATATTGCCCCTGTAGAAGACGGTATTGCAGTAGTAGAGTGCTTCTTTTACCAGGTTTTGAATAATAAAATGACCAGGATCTGCCTTTTGTATTTCTATATACAAACTGCACCAGTACTGGTTTATAGGTCGCCACAAAGCAGACATTGAAAGTGTTTGATATAAGCTGTAATCTTGCTAAACAATGAATAACAGGCGACACATAAATTGAGAGATAAAAAATATACTGTATATCCCTTTCCCTCATACGACAATTCTGCAGCAGACGACTTTGAACATATTTTGTCAAAAAAATGGAAAATCTCCATAATTAAATATGACTAAAAGTGGAAAACATTGTGTCAAAAGGAGAAATTGCTTGTTTTGAGCAATTTCTTCTTTTGTCCCAATGTTTTCAAAAAGCTGTCTGCTGCAGAGGCGTCAGAAAGCGTCTATATGAGGGAAAGGGATATGGCAGTTATGGCATGAAACAGTATATTTTAACCCAGATAGAGAGTAAGCATGTAAAATTTGGTCATTGATAAATAAATTTACCTTAAGTTAACTGTTGAAGTTGAAGGGGGGTCTGGATGTGTCATTGTTGTTGGTTGATGCATGAAATCAAAAATATTTCTATGTTCATCTTCTTGATCTTCTACTGATTGACTGTGTTGTTAGGAAAAATACATCATTTTATATAATGTTATAAAGGTTTAACACAATGGTCTGCACTTTGAAAACATCTAGACAAAAACATGGAAACTATTTATAATTGAAGGTAAAATAACTGAAAGAAATTGTAAACCTTGTGGCTAAAGGACAAAATGATTGCTTTAAGCACTTTCTTCTTTGGTCATAATATTTTCAAAAGCTGTTGGCTTGAAGTCATCCTAGCACAGGATATACTGAGCATAGTCCTCTTTCAATGTAGTTTAACTAATACTTTTGATTGTTTACAAATGCATATTTTTGGGTATCCCTCATTCATCGACACTTTTGCAATTTAGTTTTGCTTCAATATTTATGCACAGTGTACATCTAAGATTAGTATTAGTATTTCACTTCATGCCAAGATACTTTTTATTCCATTCAGATCTTGTTTTATTTGATGTAAAACATGTTATAAACACAAATGTAAACAATTGCTTTATTTACTTATAATTTGATTTTAAGTTATCATCATTTTGAAATTAATTGCTTCATTTGTATATATATATAACATAACAGAGATATATCTTTGCAAATGTTATATATTGGTAGTTGTCATTATTATTTTGAATCACAATTGAAGTATTTAGTTCATATTGAATCAAATTAAAAATTTCAGTCAGTCAAAAACTTACGCCACTAAAGATCCAATTGTAGTGTCATACACATCAGTGCAGGCACCCACCACGCTCACGGAAGTCTTTCCTACAACACTCATGATTGTTTCTGTTAATTGACAAAGTTTGCCATCCTTTGATGGCCCTCTCCCTGTAATATAAGAAAAATAAGTAATTGGTTTCAACCTTGTAAGTTAGTTTGGATATTTTCCATTTAAAATTGTCTTAGACAACCCTTCTCAGTTAGAAACCATTGAATTGGATCTGTAACAAACAACCTTTCTAAACATTGTTTTGGTTATATGTTAAAGGACAATTTTATCATAAATAGTAAGATAATTGCTTTTGCTGTAAGGTTTTCATATTTATTCTAAATTTATACTTTTATAATATGCAACTCAAATTGCACCACTCCAGTGTGTGTAATGTAAATATAATTGTTAACATTTTCAATTGATGTATAAATGAAAAGCCATTGACGTGTCCACAAAACATTTCAAGTAGCTTTAAACCTTTGTCACATGTTGCTTATTTTCTTTCACAATCTTTGTTTATTACTCCTTGGAGGAATTACAAGTTCTTAAAATGTAACTTGGTTTATTAACCCTTTCCCACATACAGCAAAACTGCAGCAGATGACTTTAAAATACATAAAATCAATTCAAATGAAAGTTTAATTATTGAAATGATTTGAAAACATTGAGGCAAAAGGACAAGAAAAGTTGCTTCTTTCACAATTGTATTTATTTTTTCTTTCTCATTTACTCCAAAGAAATTACAAGTTCTTAAAATGTAACTTGGTTTATTAACCCTTTCCCACATACAGCAAAACTGCAGCAGATGACTTTAAAATACATAAATTCAATTCAAATGATTTGAAAACATTGACTGATTGAGGCAAAAGTAGAAGAGAAGTTGCTTGCTTTGAGCAATTTCTCCTTTTTTCACGATGATTTCAACAGTTGTCTGATGCACAGGTGACAGAAAGCATCAATATGTGGAAAGGGTTTTATTAAAGTACCTGTCAATGAAATTGCCCTCTGGTAGTCGGAGAACAAATTCCGGTGGACAGAAACAAGATTCTCCCACTTCTTTTGAAGAGTCCAGTTTTCCCTTTGTAAGGAGGCAGAAGCATTAAACTTTTTGCCTATCTTTCTCCAACAAGACTTTTTTGTTTCACTGGTTATTCCTGAAATAAAAAGTCAACTTTAATGAATCTGAACTTATTAGTTATAACCAATTTTAAGTTCAATTCAGCATGCAGTTGCAACAGCTCATTATATGGTTATAATGATCATACTCCTTGGATTTTTTGCAATGGTTTTAATCTTTAATGTTATTAAAAGTGTATGGATTATTGTTCATACTCTAATGTCTTAATAAGCTTATGATTATAGCATTATTTATTTCACTTTTCAAAACTGTTAGAGTGTTTAAAACAGTTCCATGACCATCTCATCAGGTAAGAAATAATTCTAAACGCTCTTACAATTATATCCTCTGACAATTAGTTTGATAGTCCATTTTAACCATCGATTGTCATTTTGCATTTTACAATGTACTTTCAATTATAATCCAATCCGGACAACACATTGGTGCTATAGGGCATAACTGAATAATTATTAAAGCCAGAGTTTGGTGACTTGTTATAGACATGTATAATGTTTCTACGAACATGTGTACCAAGTTTCATTTAAATAGATATGTGTAATGTTTTTTTCAGTTATGAGGTAAGGTTAATATTTTAACAATACGCATCTCAAGTCTTTCTATCAACAAATATTTCTGTAATTCTGTATTTGGTCTCAACAACATCAGTCATTCAGTGGTTACTGTGACAGTGGTAGCTGTAGTTTTGGTACAAATGGTTGGCCTTTAGCTAGTTTTCAGTGTGGGTACTGAAGAAGCGGCGATGCTGGTAACTGTTGAACAAGAAGAGAATACGAACATTAGATGAATGATTATGTACTAACTTGTGCTAAACCGGTGCTTGTCGACGGCATGAAAATTTAATTCCTCAACTAAGAAATCGGGATGTATTTCTCCCATTATTTGGGCAAGGAGCAAGCAGTCTTGCGCTGTGAAATTCGGCCTCCGCTTCTCCTTTGCCACTTCCATTTTCATTGACAGTTATGTGTTCGTCTGCAACTCATTCGGGATATTTCGTAAATCTATTTATAGATGAACAAAATGGCAATACAAATTGTATTTCAGTCTTCTCCAAGTCGGAGGCAGTCAAGATAATAAATTGTAGTATTTATAGAGAATCTGAGCGCTCAACAGTAAAGAAGAAGTATTATATAAACCATAAAATCAAGATAAAATTACCTTTATTGTTTGACAAAGATCCATTTCTACATAAACATCCAAAAAGGCCGAAACACGACATGGCTGTGCAACTTTTTCCGCCATTTGTAATTCTATGACGTATCTATTTTTCGTCCAAACATAATGAATAAATTTAATTCTGACGTCACACATTTTCACTTAAGGAAAAGTAATTTTTTTACCTAAGGAATTTCCTTAGGAGCTTTGTGAATACGAACTTAAGGAATTTCCTCAGCTAAGGGAAAAATCGGGTATTTAAGGAATTTCCTAAGAAATTTCCTTAGGAGCTTTGTGAATACGGCCCCTGGGGTCACTGAAATATATGCTGGACATGGCATTTTACTCAGGTCACCCATTTCCAAGATGTCTGCAATATTTCAAAATGGCCGCCAATACTGACAGAAATTTGGATATAAACGTGTAAAATCTTTTTTAGATTCAGCGCAGCGGTATTTTATGAAGTGATATGGATACGTTAATGTGATGTAGGATGTGACGGATTAACTCCGTCAAAACTTGCGGTCTGTTGGAGTTGAAAATTGTCTTGATAAAACTGAAACTGTTGACATTTTCAGAATTTTATATAAAATGTGATAAATTTTATTGCTGTTAGTCCCTTTTTAAAAAAAAAAAAAAACCATGTATTACTCACGGTTTGCAGACGGGCTTAAATTGATGATGTCATGCGATTGGCGAATCAACATATCGTGAAAGGAATTTGACACGCATAAGCGTTCATAAATGTTTATTGCTGTTTCAAAATAGAATTTTGAATACATAATAAAAGTAATTTATGCACATAAGTAGGAGTTATATCGTAGTTTTACCGTTGAAAACAAGAGATTAAATATGAACTATATTTTATAACGTAGCGACACAGTGCTCACTAGTGTGAGTTGTCACAGAACTACTTTTACGCCATCTTTATCCGACAACAAAACATATGTAACAAAACGACACAGCAAATACATTATAAATTAGTAAGTGAATTATTCTCACGTTTTCTAAAATAAACGTTTCCTACTGTGTAGACGTATATTTAGACCTAGATAATATGTTTCAAGTCAAGTAGGGCTATGGAACAATTTTTGGCGATTTATTAGATGGGTCAGGTTGGACGACAGCTCTGACTGAATCTGAAATTGCTTCATCTTGAACAGCTGATTCATTCCTGAAAGTATCACACATTACCAGGACTCAGCATGCCCACCAGGTAACTGTTCTTGTTCTTCACAGGCTACTGAATGAAGCATTCAAACAGAGATCTAATGTTGATGAGAGTTTCAGCAACTGGCTGGAAGAAATGTGTAAGAAATCTCCCACGTTCAAGTTCTGGTACATGATCGCACACTATGACATTCTGATTCTCATATTTGTTAGAGCTCATCGGGAGAGAAACTTTCCATTGTATGTTACTGTATTAGAGGTACTTGTACCATTGTTCTTTGTGTAAGACCATGTGAACTATTCTCGGTGGCTGACTGTACACATCTGAGACATGAAGGCGCTGCCACAAGAGATCAAAGATGAGTTTGAAACTCGGAATCACTGGACAATCGCAAAGTCGTAACACAGATACTCTGCGGTCCAAATAAACCAAGCGCATGAGCAGGAGAATAAAGTGGTGAAAGCATCCGGTGGTGCAATAGGACTCACTGATAATACAGTTGCTTTCAGACGCTAGATGACCATTGAACCGAGCCTGCCAGACTTATGAGACAGTACGAGGATGGATATCTTCATGACGATGATCCGGAAAACCCCGCTTACTTCGAACCCCATCACAGAAAACCTTCCAGCGACACAACATGCAAGATGGGAAATCCCTTCCTGGATGACTTCCCAGAGTTGGTAATTCTTGATAGTCGTAACTGCGCGAATGAGGCGGTAGTGGATACAATCCGTACACTGGAAGACACGGGCACAAAGAAGTATCAAGAGTATGTGAAGACTGTGCTCGTGGATCGGAGTCGCTACATACATGATACGATCTCAAAGAATTCACTACCCCTGTTCTCAACAAAGCTCAAAGTCAGATCGAAGGATTGCAAGAAAGTAAAGGTCCTTAAGAACAATGTGGCAATCTTCGGCCAGTTATACATCTCCTTACAAAATAGAGATGGTGACATCAGTAAATTCTTTGCAAATGAAGTTCAGTCTTATCCTCCATCCTTATCGGTGTTTGGAAAGCTTAATCTGTCTGGTACCAAATGTCATCTGTTACAATGTATCGAAGAACCAAACCAGACAGAGGCACCTGTAGTATATGACTGCAAAGTTCTGGATGGTGCGGTGACAGTACATGCATTGCCTGTAACAAATGTCTCAACACTCCAGGAATATGCTGACAATGTGTTTATACCCCATCTGGAACGTCAGCTACGTGACACAAAGCGAGTGGGTGTTGTATGGGACGAATACCGGCCAGATAGCCTGAAGGTTGGAACCAGGGAGTAACGAGGCAAAGGTGTGCGTAGAGAAGTATCAGGTGACGCCAAGCTGCCGGGCAACCGAAATGACTTCCTTTGTCATCCAATGAACAAGAAGGAACTCTTGAAATTCCTCTCTTTTAAAGTTGCGGATTGCAGCATCGCTCCTGGTTGTTCGGTATATATCACAGCTGGAGAGCATGTTACATGTATTAGTACGCAGATCGAAATGTCCAGCTGCAATCAGGAAGAAGCATTCTTTGGAGAATGGAGCAAAATTCATCCAGGTGCGAACTGTGGACAGAGACGTCGTCGTTGTTCTTACCGGTGTGTTTCATGACTTCTCTCAGATAAATGCTGATCTTGTTCTCTGGGTACTGGAAAGAACTACACTCATTACAGCATCAACGCCATTTGTGCCCATCTTGGTGAACGTAAATCATGTTCCCTGCCCGTTTTACATGCATGTTTTCCAGATGTCAGCCTGATATACTTCCCTCCTAGTGTGCTGGACTAGTGCATTCTGAGAAGTTGGTATCTTGTTAACAGCTTGGTTTTTCTGGCTGAACAGCTCAATCCGGGCACTATTAACATTCATGACGTTACTTGTTTTGTCATAAACTACGACAACTAGTCTCTCGATTCTTTGAAATGATTCAGAATGTAAGGCAAGATTATCAAACGGATGCGCGGCAAGATGAACAAAGGCATCAGTAACTTCCTTATAATCATTCCATGCCTGCCAGAACGATTTCTTCCCTTTCCCTCTAAATTCTGATGTAGTATCACATCCTGACAAGGAGTGGACTGTTTATCTTTTCAACGGGACTATTTATCTCTCAACATGACTATTTATTTTCTCAACGTGACTTTTTATCTCTCAACATGATTATTTATCTGACAACGTGACTGTTTATCTCTCAACTGGACTATTTATTCCAAAGGGGCTATTTATCTCTCGACATGACTATTTATCTCAAAGGGGCTATTTATCTCTCAACATGACTATTTTTTTTCTCAACGGGACTATTTATCTCTACAGGACTATTTATATATCACATGACTATTTATCTCAACGTTAACAACACTGCCACAGCGGAATCCTATTTGTCAACGAAATACAGTGATTTAGTTTTAACAATTTCCTACTTGCTGAAGCATTTTGACACATCTGCAGGGGAACACTTTTTCCACAATGTTAACAATATGTTTGCCAATTCGTTGAATAAAGATCCCCTGCCGTAAGATTGTAAAAGAACGTTTGGACGACCTTATTATAACAGTTGTGGGAGGTTATATATGTGACGTTATTTCATATCATCACCATGGCTGAAAACATTCTATAGAAATTACTACCTTTTTCAATTTTGAAACCATTTTTTTGAATATGAAATATTTGTAAAACATTTATAACCCTTTCCAACATGTATACAATAAATCTGCAGCAGACGACCTTGACCAGAATCTGGTAACATGGTTCACCTCTTTAAATGAATATGTAATCATTGAATAGAGTTGAATACTTGTGACAACAAATTTGATCATAATGTATTTAAAGGTCATCTGCTGCAGAGGCATCAGAAAACGTCCGTATGTGGAAAAGGGATAAACTGTTGTTTATGTACATGTATTATAAAGCAACATGAGATTTAGCAATTTTTTTCTTACTTATTTTAAAGTCTTTTAGATCATTCCCACGCATCTACAGCAGACAACTTTTGAAAATATTGTGACAACAGGAGATATCGCTCATAAGCCACAATGTATTCAACTCTTTTCATTAATCATACATTCATTCATGGATATTGTCCACATTGCTGCCTCAATATATTTTCAAAATCGTCTGTTGCAGATTTCGTTGTATGAGGCAAAGGGTTAATAAATGCTCTGTTTTGAGTGTACCAGAAATATCCGTTAAATCAGTAATAATAAATACATGTATAATTTTAAGCCCATTACTTCACATGACTTTTCAAAGGTCGTCTGCTTTACAATCATTAGACGAACAGTTTCACGAATCTAGAAAACTGAGAGATTTATAAGAGTTGAACATATTGAAATTAAATTTCAACTTTTATCGCAGTGTTTTCAAAAGTCATGTTCAATGATGTCAAATATCGTCTGTGTGAAGTAATGTGTTAACATAGAGAAGAAACCCAAGATTATGGGAAATGAAAAATAAGTTCATGCCAAATATGTCATAATAATTTAGTTCCGTTTAGTTTAGCTTAAACTTATTTATTTTACATCGATTGCAAAACAAGCGTTCAGCCTATATTAATCAGATTCGATGTCTGCTTCCTGGAAATTGAACCAGGTGTGAACAAATCCCAAAGGCAGAACCCGCTCATAACGTGATTCGAACCCGGGACCTTTGGTACGAGAGCTTAATTTAATCCGTCTCGATGTCTGCTTCCTGGAAACGTAACCAGTACTCGCACCGTTTGTGTGGAACAATCCAAAAGGGAGATCCCGCTTATCAGGATTCGAATCCGGAACCGTTGGCACGAGGGGCAATTCTTCCGTTTAACTATTGAATAGAGTTGTAATTATTGAGGCAAAGCGTATAATTGCTTATTGCCACAATGTTTTCAAAAGGCATCTGCTGCAGATGCGTCAAAACGCGTCTGCAAGTTGTACACTGTTATACCTACAACTCAAGTGTGTGCTAGCTAGTTAAACACTTTCCTACATAATACAGTTCTGCAGCAGAAGTTTTTAAAAAACATCTGGTTAAATCGAGTGTAAATCTCTATAAATAAAACATTAACAGCATTGAATAGAGTTAAAAGATTATGTGCAATTTATTCTTTCGTCAAACTGTTTTCAAAAGTCGTCTGCTGCAGAGTTGTCAGAAAGCTTCTATAGGTGGGAAAGGTTTAACAGCTGTGTTTGATTGGTCGATTCGACTGACAACTGCCTAAACATTTGTGTTTGGTACATTTTGATACAACATTGTTTTTTACAACTTTGTTGCCGACGAATTTAAGCATTTGAAAGCAGACGACTTATAATAAAGCATATCAGGCTTACACAAATGAGTACTTTGCAGCCGACGAATAGAAATTGCTCCAAAATTAGCAATGTTTCCTTTGCCTCCAATATTTTCAAATCATACTTCTATATACAAATGTTGTTGTTGTTTTTTAAATATGTTAAAAGCACTCGAATTTCAAAAATAGCTTATCAGGCTTACACATTTTGAATACAACGGACGAATTCATATAACATAATGAAATAAGGAAAAATGTCTTTTTTGCCCACAATATGTTCCACTCATGCTTCGGCATGTCAATGTTGTTTTTGTTTAAATATTTTAAAAGGAGTCGAATAGTAAAATAGTATATCAGGCTTACAAATTCTGACTACTTTGCAACGGAAGAATCTATAATTTCTCCTTTGCCCACAATATTTTCCACTCATACTTCGACATGTTCACGTCTTTCGCTCTTCAAAGTATTTTAAAAGAAGCCGACATTTAAAAAACATATGATGTATATGATTAAGGACAATAAAGATTTACACGAAATCGAACGTCACTCATTGTGAAGCATGGAACAATACTTTCTTTAACACGTGACTTTTGACCTATTAAAAAACAAACAATGGATTGGAGTAGCATTGCGGCATCTCAGGTTCCACATTTCACTTCGTATGGAGACACAGTTCAAGTTAATTAAAAACGTGCATAAACACACACATAATTTATACATGAACAGGATTTTAAACAACTATTGGAAGGGATATTTTAGTTGTCAAACCATGTAAGGTCAGGATTTTATTAAATATTAATTCATATGAATACAGCATTTTTATTTTATTATAGTAATCATATATCATAGTTGATAATAATAATAATAATAATAGTAGTAGTAGTAGTTGTAGTAATAATAATAATTGTAGTAGTAGTAGTAGTAGTAATAGTAGTAGTAGAAGTAGTAGCATAAGTTGTAGTATAAGTAGTAGTAGTAGTAGTAGTAGTAGAAGTAGAAGTAGTAATAGTAGTAGCAATATCAGTAGTAGTATAAGTAGCGGTAGTATCAGTAGTAATAATAGTAGTAGTAGTAGTAGTAGTAGTAGTAGTAGTAGTAGTAGTAGTAGTAGTAGTAGTAGTAGTAGTAGTAGTAGTAGTAGAAGTAGTAGTAGTAGTAGTAGTAGTAGAAGTAGTAGTAGTTTTATAATAATTTTAACGGACACATAAATAAAGGTTATATACATTATCCTAACAGCCAATGCATGAGTAATGTACAAGTCGGTATTGTACATTATTTCATCATCAATTATCATAAAATAAAAAGTTTTTTTTTTTTTTTTATTTGATATGGAATATATTTCAACTCGAAGTGATACAGTTTTAATATGTTTAATTGTATCACTTCTTGATGAGATATATTCCATATCCACTCAAAACAAACAAATATCCTCTATATATATATAAATATTGATTTAAATGGAATACACACATCCAAATCATTTTAACAATGATTGAATGAATATCGCCGTTTTTTGTAAAAGATAATTTATCTGTTAACATACTTTTATGGTGTAAACTAATAGTTGTATATGTTACACTTTAATGGATACACGAGCTATTGCTAAGTGTGTTTAAAGAATGAAAACGTAAAACACAAAATGATTTTCCATATAAAAAACATTACGACCATTATTATGTCTGTTTATAATAACAATAATAATAATGATGGTACAACAACAACTACTACTACTACTACTACTTGTAATAGTTATAGTAGTAGTAATAATAATAACAATGCGAATGAAGTCGAAATGGAACCACAAACTACTTCGAACAATCGACATATTGAGGAATCCATCGATATTTGTTTAAATTAATGTATTTACAGTTTCTTAAAAAAGAAGTTTATATTGGTAAATCAAGACGGTGATAAAATTAAATCAAGAAAATGTCGCAGCAGCAGTTCTAATTGCTCGTCTAAGAACGGCTAAAACGCTGTTTTCAACAGAAGGTTCCTGTTCTAGTTATTGTTTCGTGTTAAACGCCATTTTCGAATTATCTCATGTTTGAGTTATCACGAGTCCAGTGTTATTCAGATAATGAGCGCCATTATTGTCATCATCATAGTATGATAATAATGAAAGTAGTAATGACAGCGTCAATGAAGATGATAAAATGTCATATTATCTTTTCAGTTAAGACACTTTGGGTAAAATCCTTCAACAATGAAGATCTGCCTGAATTTAAAGATAATCGTTTGTGGATTGCTTTGTGTGTTCCCAGTTGATTTCAAAGGTAACCTTAATTATATCCCCACGCATGTCTTTGGGAGGGAATTATCTTCCATGCGCCTATGTGTGTCCATGTTGTGCGTACGATATAGCGAAATCAGTACCACTGAGAATTATCATACTGTGGTTACATGTTCCACATTACGAGAAGATGAGCCCTAATTAATGTCGGGGACAGGGGTCAAATGACAAGGTCATTGGGTTGAATTATCAAATGATGTCGTAAAGCAGGACATTAAGAACACCGTAAAACTGCGGATAATGATTAATGATACTTGATAACATGTTCGCCATTATGAGAAGATGTGCAATTTGGTTTTCATGGTCACAGGTCAAAAGTCAAGGTCACTAAAGCCAATTATTAAATTATTTCGTGAACACGATTTAGCGAATCTGTAATATTGAGGATATGCAAATGTTTTTCCATCAATAAAATACGATACAATACACATTATTTGATTAAATAGGTTTCCAAACTGGATGAATTGCTCATCGTGAAAGTTATCATATATTTGCTAGTCTGAGGCTTTCAATCTAAGACAATATTGAAAGAACAACACAACATGTGATAATAATTTCGTTTTTTCAGGCCAGAAATGCCAGTGTTCATGGAATGGTGTTAAATGTACGTCATGTAAAGTCGGATGTTATTTACTAGGCGGCTTGTGTTACGACTGTCAACCAAACTGTGTCAGTTGTTCCAGTAAAAATGAGTGTTATGTATGTAGGCCAGGATACTATTTACCGAGATGTGACATTGACTGTGTTACGTGTCAAAATGGGTCATGTGCCAATAACGTCTGTACTTATGGTTGTGTAGATGGATATTATCAGAATGCAGGAGATGCTAGTTGCCGACGATGTAATACCGAATGTGTTACATGTAACAGTAGCTCTGAGTGTACGTCATGTATAGCAGGACGTACTGGTTTATCCTGCCAAAACTGCACAGATGCTTATCAACCTAACAATGGGCAATGTATTCCATGTAATACCAATTGCCTATTTGATCATTGTTTTAACAACGGTAGTGGGTGCGCAGATGGATGTAAAAACGGCTGGTCATGCTTGAGATGCAATGATACGTGTCCTACAACTTGTGATTCGTGTGAACGATACAATACATCGACATGCAACTCTTGTTCACTCAACCATTACGGTACGTCATGTGAAAAGGAATGCAGTACGAACTGTGTCGCAAAAGATGGCCTTCGTCAATGCAGTAAATATACTGGTGATTGCAATTCTGGATGTGTTAATGGTTGGACTGGATCAAAATGTACAGACGGTAAGGGTTATAATAGTTTTCGACAATTTTTTGTTTGTGTATATGATTTTTGCGCCGCTGTCAACACTTTTCAGTTATATCAAGGCGTTGCCTAGGTAAATAGTTAGTACTTCTTGTTCACCGGACACCAGAGAGTCATTCGTAATGCTAATCCAATATTTCTGAGCACCAAGGAGGGAAAGGTATTACTTCTAAGTAATAGGTACGACCCACCCAAGGATGGATTTTTGCTATATGTTCAAAATAGGTTATGTCCTTCCAACTCCGTGGCCGATTGTTTTTTGTTGGGGATTTCAAACTGCGTGTCCCGGGTTTGATCCTCAATCACGACCGCCATGATTGAGTGACCATGGACAAGAGCAAATTTCAGTAACTAGTGTTTACCCAGGGAGAATGAATAAGTGAACTGTCGAAATGATATAACTGATATATCGTCTGAAAATGGTGTAAGACAGCAAAACTAAACCTATCAAAAACTAGAGTGCAAAAATTGAAGAAAATTCTTGTTGACTCTCAATGAGCTGCAAGTGGAAGGTATTAGCAGTTATAGAGATAAGCGTTACAGGTAAAACTTGGCCCTCTTGTGTAATACCCCCTTGCTAATGGATGAACTTTCCTTGTGAGTTGCGATGCCTCTGCAGCATACATATGTTTAAAACGATCACACAGACATTCCCCATTGCCCATGTGTGCAAGTTGCAACTCTATAGAAAATATTATACCAGCTTCTCAGATGCAACATATTTTTTCTCTGAATTTAATCTTTTTTCAGAGAAAATGACTTAATTATCATAGAAAGGAAAGAAAACTTAAGTATCCATTAGGTTGGTGGTTGTTTTCAATGATGTCTGATATTTAACAGGTCCGTTCAATTGCATGTAGTTCCTTTACATCTTGGGTTTTTTCCATAGAAAAGTTAAATTGCCTTAAAAACATTGTGAAAAAACCAAACACAAATTGATCATAATGATCAATATCTTTATTTGACAAAATGTTCATTAATCCAAATATAGGCATATATTATAATGATTTATCTCTAATTCAATTGCGCTACACGTTCAACCTTGATTGCTCATTCACTATAGAACGTAGAATGATGGTTGCGCTGATGTGAATCAGTGATGCAAATACGTATTTACATCACTGAGCCATCTCATTGTAATAACATTTGAAAGTACAGGTTTATAAGTTAAACAATGTGACTTATACATTGCAATTCTCAGGTGATCTCAAATTGTAAACTCACAATTGAACACAATGTAAAATATCAATAGAGAGATGCTACACAATTTCCATTATGGATTAATCATTTAAATATAAAATGTGTCAGAATAAAAGTATCAAGTACATGTATCCACATGCAGATATTAAAATCAACAGGGCCACGATCATCCAAATTGTGTCACCTAAGTGCTGTCATAGTAGCAAAGGGGTCCAGAAAAAAACTTAATTGAAATGAAAGGTAGTCAGTCTTACAAACAAAGTGTATCAACAAACCCCTAAAGTGTTGACACTGTTCAAATATGTGTTTGTTAAAATCAATGCAACAGCTGGCAATTACTAAAATACGCTTTTCCAAGAATTCGATATTTTAACAGTCATAAGTGACGATATTGCTCTGCAGAACAAATTTAATTGACTTGTTGACTACAAATAATATTAAGCCTTTCCAACTTGAACACATTTGGAGGTGTTTGCATCAGAGAAAAAATGTGGTAAAATGAGATATTGCTGTTCATAAGCAATTTCTTGTTTCACTACAATTTTTGTTCAACTCTATTCAAATATATACTTCTTTTTTCCCATTTTTTAATTAGATGTTTTCAAAAAGTACTATATATTTGTTGTTAGTGGACAAAGGATATCTTTAATGGAAAAAGACCAAGAGTTAACGATGAAGTCTAACTTCGACTGTTGTTTCATACTATATCAATTTTTAATATGGAATCAAACTATATCTTTGACAGAAATACACTTGTGAATCAAAACAGTGTTACTTGTCTACTAAATAATAAATAATACATACACGTTTATAATACTTTCAATTCTACAATGTAACATACATTTATGTGAGAACATTACGTTCAATTATAGTCTTATAAAATGGTTACTGTCAGAGCTTTATTTTACTCTAAAATAAAAGTACAATACAACATCAACATTTCAGCCCTTTTTCTGAAAAAATACAACTTTTGACAACATTGATAAATATAGTCTTGCAGTTTTATATACATCCCCAAACTAGATTACCACAGGCAACTTCTCGAACACGCTCCAATGGTTGTGTCACAGACATAGTGTTCTTTCATGCAATTAAAAGACAGACTGGATATCAGTTAATTAAGAGCCTAGTTAATTATGTGTCAAAACGCCTCTACAAGTGGTAAAAGGTGAATAGAGAACAATCTCCATTTTTTCAAAATTGTTTACACTTCTGCCATTATCACCTGATCATGGTAAATATGTGTGTCCAGTAACTTGGGAATCCTATGATGCATGGTTTTCCATTTTGACCTTTGATCTCTAAGTGTGACCTTGACCTTTGAGGTACAGGCCTAGTCTTGTGCACGACACTTCATCCCTATCTTGGTGAACATGTGTGCCCGGTAACTTGGGAAGCCTATGATGCATGGTTGAGATGTGGCGCGGACATGGAACATTCCCATTATATAGTACTCATTTTGACAGTGGACCTTGGAATTTGAGGTACCGGTATGGGTCTTGTGCGCGATATTACACCTCAGCATGGTGAACATGTGTGCCCAGTAACTGATGAATCCTATGATGCAAAGTTGAGACGCGGGCCAAAGAAGTCACAGTCCTATCAAACAGTACTCATTTTAACATTTGACCTCTTAGTGTGACCTTGGCATTTGAGGTACAGACCTGGGTCTTGTGTGCGACACACTGCCTCATCACGGTAAACGTTTGAGCCAAATTTCTTGAAAATCCTATGTGCATGGTTAATTTAAACTTATCTATTTTACATCGATTGCGACACAAGCTTTAAGCTTATATTGATCACGCTCAATGTCTGCTTCCTGGATACTTAACCAGTACTCGCGCCGTTTGTGTGGAAAAATCCCAAAGGTAGAACCCGCTCATCACGGGATTCGAACCCGAGACCTTTGGTACAAGAGGCCGACGCTCTACCTCTGTACCACTGTCTTCATCGATGATGCATGATTAAGATACGGGCCGGACAAGGTTCAGACTGACGGACTCATGGAAGCACGCGCTCTCCGAACTGCCATTGTGACAGCTATGTCGAGCTCACCGCAAGCAGGCTCGACAAAAACAATCAAGCCGACAGCTTTATAATAGTATGATTTCAGACAGTTAAGTGGTTATCAACAGTCAATAAACCACAGGTTTCTAAATCATCCTTTCCCGTATACAACACATCTGCAGCAGACAACTTGAGAACATATAGACAAACATATGTACAAGCTCTATAAAGGAAAGTATTCCCATTATTGAATTGTGTTGAAAACGTTGTAGCAAAATGAGATATTGCTCACAACGGGCAATTTCTTTATTTGTCACAATGTTTTCAACATTCAAGTCTTGAAGACGCATTAGAATGGCAGTTGGAAAAGGGTTATGTTTTGGTAATAAGACATCTACATAACAATTGCTTTAATTAGTTTTACAAGTCAAGTAGGCAAATATTCACATCAATTTAATATCAAAAAAAATATTTTCATGTAAAGGTTGAACACAAAATCAATGAACAATTTAAACTAGTTCTTAGTTGAATCCTTTCAAACATGCAGTCCCTTTCTGATGCCTCAGCAGCAATTGGATTTTGAAAACATTAATGCGAAAGTAGAAATGAGTATTTTCTACTTTTGCAACAATGTTTTCAGTCATTGAAATGATCTGTTAAACATTTAATGGTCCGAATATCCTAAAAGTTTGGTTATTGATTTATATTAAATATAATACTGGGCAAAGTAAATTGTTTAATGGTCTGACTCTGAAAGTTACAGGCCATGAGGCCATGGGACCATAGGACCACTGCTAGTTTCCAGGACAGTGGTTTTAAACTTAATTCAATAATAACTATGAGTGTCCTTTCATTTATAGAGTTTCGTTGTTTTTAGATAAATGCTTTTAAAGTTGTCTGTTACATATTTGTTGTATATGGGAACAGGTTAACAAAATATCTTCTTCAAAAGTATCACTATAGAAGGACTTAAGGTTCTATTTTGTAATCCAAGGCCCTGCACATTTTACAGTTAGAGGAGTTGACCTAAAATTAGTATAATTTTCCCCTATATATTGTTTTTCTTCACCACAGACAATTTGTGACACCTCTGTTGTAACATATTTTAAAACATAGAAACAGAAGGAATTAGTTAACCCTTTCCCATTTACAATAAATCAGAAGCAGAACATTTTGAAATCATATCGATAAAACTATGGAAACACTCTATAATACATGTATATAAAAGTTTTAGAGTTGAAAACAATGTAGCAAAAATAGAAATTTCAATTTTTCCCTTTGCTACAATGCTTTTAAAATATATGCTGCAGAGCCCCCAGAAAGCAACTGCATGTGAGCAAGCATAAAACAGACCATATCTCTATTTCTCACCTTATTTTCAATTATATGTAAACAACTTTTTATTTCAACACTCAAGAAATGAAATGCAATTGTTTGCACAGAAAACTGCACTTAAAATAGCATAATAATTAGTGTTACACTACCGTTAACCCGTTCCTACTAGTACCTATAGACACATTTCAACAAGTCTGCAGCGGATGACTTTGGAAATAATTGTGACAAAAGCTTAATTTGCCCATGACCATCAATTCCTTCCTTTGCCACAATTGTTCCAACTTTATTTAATAACTAAACACACAGAGACTTTCCGCATTTTTATAAAAAGGTTTTCAAAGTCGTCTGCTGCAGATATGTAAGAAATGGTTAATAGAATCTACCCTCAAATGATCAAATGATGTACTACATGTATATCAACAGGTTATGATATTTCCATTCATCATTTCCTAGTTTCAAGAACATATATTCGATTGTCAGACACCACAAAACCTTTTAAAACCTGTCCGAAAGCTCATTTTGCATCTGTTTCCTTCTTTGTTCAACACATTTTTGCATGACAATTAGTCAATGACTCAGTCAAGGGGCTTGTTTGTCAATCAATGTCAGGATTGACAGACTGATGACCTTGGCGAAGACTGATATATATATACACATATACATATATAGGGTTTTTAACTGACTTCTTTTCTAAAAATATAATTGTTTCTATAATCTATTCTGGCCGTAATGCATCTTGTACTTCCAAAGGATAAAGTCCTATTTTTGGCAGGCAGTCATCTCATCTGCAGTTCGGGATTTCTGTACAATTTCTGTCACCATTCAGAACTGAAATGAAACAAAATGTATGGATCATAAATGGTCATGTTGAAATAAATGTATTAATACAGTGAATGAAACATTAAGGTCTGTATAGTTGTTTGCACAATGAATCGTTATTCCTTAATTGACTGTCTATCCAATGCATTTAATGTCATCCTGTTTACAGTATGATTTAATTAATAAAGATGTTTTTAGTGTGAAATGAATGAACATTCTGGTGAGCCTGTGCATCTGCAAAGTTTCGCCATTCTGCACTTACTATCTACATTAAGAGCCAATGTGTTGCACTTAAACTGGTTTTAGTTTGTGACTTAAGGTTTCAACAGTTTAATATCGAACCAAAACTGGTTTACAGGGTTTGGATTTTTCGCCACAAACGAACGGTTTTGAGAGCAACATGGCTGACTTTGATACAAATGTTTTTCTGGTCATAATAACATAATAAAACGAGTAAAGTATTTATATGTTTAAAAATCAAAATATATTCTTAATACCATTATCAGACAATGTATGAACCCAGTCTAGTGCATCTCCATTTTCTCTCTTCCAAGTGACCATGTATTCGGCTACATCAAACCTCCGAAACCACATTCGAGGGCGGTTTGATCGGTTTAAGAAAACAGTTTTAAGTTTATGTAAACAAATGGAAAAACTGTTTTTAGTTTTAAAACTGGTTTGATTAACAATTGAATGGTTTACAAAACTCGTTTTTAAACAGAAACTAGTTTATGCGCAACAAACGGGCCCTTAGTTTTGTGGTAGATGTATTTTTTGACATTTTGAATATAAATGGAAATGTAGCCCAACTTATTTTTTGTCAATGTAACTTTAATTGATCATCAGTTATGCCAAATGCAGAGTGTCATTAAAACTCTAAATTACAAGATGTATCCATTTTACATTCAACACCGAGATCACTTGATACAGCTTTACATTTGTGCTCATGCCTTATCAGGAACAACTAATTATATTAGTAGTCCCTGGATATATTGAATAAACTTTTTGGAATACATAATCATCCTTCATGGATATGCTGCACACTGAAATAAAGATAAGGATAGACAAATCTAAACAACAGGAAATAATGTCTAAAAGTGTTAATACAAGTTTCCTTATGGGATGACACATGATTGCTTAATCATTAGTCATGATAGATACGAAATATGTAGAATGACCTATGCATCTCCATTCTTGTCGTTTCGTGCATGTTATTGTTAACCAAATAGTCCGTGATAATAAACAAAACACCCGCACGGTCCACTCTTCGATATAAACACAGTAAGTTTACTTTATACATTGATGAAATACTGCGCAGTTCGAATGTTGTGTTTCTATTTGACTGGGAGAACATATTATTAAATTACACCATCCACTTAAAGCTTAAACGGTTTCATCATATAAAGGTTAATAGTGTGTATAGCAACATGCTAGACATGTAAATAGTTCTGTCTTGTCAGTCTTTCGGGTTGGATGAACATTGACATAAGTTCTGTGAATCTCTGAAGGCTGGTCACAAAGTTACTCCAATCGTTTGAAAACCGGCAGCTTTCATTTTAAATATACTTGATTAGGGCAGACAAGCTTTTGATTTTATTTATCCTTGATTAGGGCACCCCCGATGACACCGGCCAAGTGCTCCACTCATGAGTCATTGATCACATATTTTGGTCGATTTTCATTGTAGTCGGGTTTGTGAATACGGACTGAATCTAATAAAGGCAATTGAGAAGGATATTTTAGATTTAATACGAAAATAAAATGTTGCAGGCTTGTGAATACGGGATCTGGTACGAAATTAGCACTGACATGATTGTAAACTTCGTAGATGTTTTAAAAAATTACGAAAGTATTTTATGGGCCTTTTTTTTTTTGGCGAGGTGTTTTGAGTTTCGTGATATCATGAGATTACTTTTTATGGCAGATAAAACGCGCAAAGATATCAATTATCTGCCCAAACTTGAAGAGTGCTATTATTAACATTGTTTAACTCAATGTAGATGTAAAATCGATAAATCTTACATCTTAGTATCAATCCGGTTCTAGAATACAATTGACGGGAGCATTGTTGACCGTGTCTCTGTATCAGGATTAATTGGTGGTTTCTTTGGGAACGTTTTTTGATTTGCAGTATTGCATTATATCCAACAGACTGTCCAATCTTCCTATGTAAATTGTGCTGTTGTTGTTGTTGTTGTTTCAAGTTAGCATGTTGAGGATTGCCAAACCAATCGCCACAATAACAGCGTAGCTCCTTCTGCGCTGGGTATTTTAAATGATTGTTTTATCACTGGGTTGATTTTTATGATAAACACTAACAAGTAAATGAAGTAGAACGGTTGTTTTATAATTTGTCTGTTGTTTATTATTTTTCTGTTGTTTTATTTGTTTCTAGAAAGGACACAGGACGCCCAGACAAGTGCTAATGTAGCCGTCATCGGTGGAGCAGTAGGATCTGCTGTTATGGTTGTGTTGGTAGTAGCTGCTGTCTTGGTTATCATGTACTTAAGGAAAAGACGGTAATACCTAAAATACATAGGGAATATGTTGTTGCAGTATTGATACGTGGTTTTGCATTGTACTCCGAAGAGCTTGGAAATATTGATATATCGCGAAACCAAAAGTTATGTCAATTTGACCACGCCCCGAATAGATAATACAAAGCCAGGCATCAATACTGCAAAATAATGTTCAATGTATTTTATACAAAATATAATATTGAAATATTGGAGAGAGAATAAAACATTTTTGGATGTTTAATAACAAAATAACACAACTTACACATGAAATAAATGTGATGATTGGTGTGTTAATCACGCTCCACTAAAGCATTTGAGGTGGTGTGAATTCTTATTACACTGACGTCACATCATTTTTCAGTAACGTACCATAACCATATTCCGAACAGTATTTGACGTTGATAAATACAATATTTTCATTTCCAAAAAGAGAGAAACAAATAAATTTTATAAAAGTCTTTACAACCCGAAGTATGTGTCTGTCTCTAGGTAATTGCATTGAATAGACAGGAGATATAATAATGGTCAACCGCTTCCAACGTGGACGCTTTAACCACTACACCATGGAGACGGTCACCATAGTTCAGTACTGGTTAAACAGCTAGAGATAATATAGAACAGAACAGAACAGAAGTTTATTTACAACACAAGCATATAAGCTCATTGTGCATAGCATACATAATTAACATACATGAAAATGAAAATAGTAATCATTCAATTTATAGTTTCCGAAGAAAGTAAATACCTTTATTAATTGATGGTTATGTTATTTTGTTGATTTTCCTTAAATAATGTATCTTGTTTAACCAAGTTAGATACTGATATGTATCCAAGTTGGGAAAACCAGACAAATTATGGTTAACATACATGAATGACAGCATATAACTACCATTTTGAAAAATAACAGAACCTTTTTAGAAAATTACTATTTAAGATGGTGAGAGATTATAATTCAAAAAATAAAATAAAATAATATATATATGATACAAATCTTATCATATTAGTTTAAACTTATTTATTTTAAATAGATTGCGAAACAAGCTTTAAGCTTATATTAATCACGCTCGATTTCTGCTTCCTGGATACTTAACCAGTACTCGCGCCGATTGTGTGGAAAAATCCCAAAGTCAGGACCCGCTCATCACGGGACTCGAACCAGGGACCTTTGATGTGAGAGGCCGACACTCTACCTCTGCACCACTGTCTTCCACGAATATCATATTAGTACATCAGTTATTGCTATTCGACATATATTGATTTCTCAGCTTAAAAGCATATATACAAAAAAGAGCAAGTTTGGTTAGGGTTTTTTTGTTTGTAGAATCAATCAGTTTTGTAAATTTGAATACATTTGGTTGATTAACGTAGTATTTTTCAATGTATTTATTTCTTATTTGGGTAAAAAATGGACAAATAATAACAAAGTGGTATTCATCTTCTAAATCGTTTAAAGTACAAAGCTCACATTTCCTGTTGTTTCTGTCAATTTGTCTATGTCTACCACTTTCTATCATTAGATTATGGGATGAAAGTCTAAGTTTGGCAATTGATTGTCGAAATGATTTGGTTTCTAATAAGTCCAGATACCCTGCTCGAGCGAAATCAGTCTTAAATGATCTATAAAAATATAATGAAGGGGACAGTTGGATGCTTGCTTGCCATTGATTGACATATATATCTTTAAATCGTTGGGAAATAATAGGTATAAACCTATTCACTAAAACGGATTCGGGATATAACCAAATGTCGGAAAAACCTGAGGACTCTAGCAGATGTTTAACCTTATTTGACCAGTTATTAACATCACTGTTTCTCGTGATTTCTCTACGTTGGTGAGCAACTATGGTGGATATTATACAGTTAGATGCTTTCGGCCCGTACAATTTTAACCAATATTTAATTATACGGATCTGCCTATTTAAGTAAAGTGGGAATATATTAAGTTCTGAGTATAAGGCTAGCGAGTTTGTTGACCTTTTTACATTAATTAACCACTTGCAGAATTTGTTGTGGACTCGCTCAAGGTTTTCAGCCTTGTTAAAGCCCCACACTTCACAATTATAATTCAGTATTGATGCGACGTATGAATCAAAAAGGTTCAGCATAATATCAACTGGGACGTCCATATCTTTTGTACTATTAAATAACGATCCCATCGCCCGAAGGCTTTTACCGGCCAATGTATTAATGGCATGTATGAATGATCCACCACTAGAAAAAACTATTCCTAAGTAATTAAATGTATTAATCAACTCAACTTCATTTCCACTAATATACCATTTATAGTCTTCCTTGAGACGCCCCCCTTTATGCAATACAACAACTTTTGTTTTGTCAATATTGATCGATAGATTCCATTTAGAACAGTATTGAGTTAGACTATCAAGCGATTTCTGTAGACCCGATGCAGTCTCGGATAAAACAGCCGCGTCGTCTGCAAATAGTAAAAGGTATATAGTCAGCTGATCGAGGGTTATACCGGTATTTGGATTACTATGCAGGTGTAATTCTATGTCATTCAGGAAAAGGGAAAACATTATTGGGGAGGTTATTTCCCCTTGTAATAATCCGACATTACTAGCGAAGAATTCAGACAATGTACCCATATGTCTCACACAAAGTCTAACTTCCGAATACATTGATTTTAATACCCTTAGTAATTTACCATCTATACCCGATTTAATCAGTTTAAACCACAACGCATTTCTATCAATTAAATCGTACGCCTTTCGAAAATCGATAAAACAGGCAAATAATTTGTCTTTACTATTAAACTGATCTTCTATCAGGCAATTAAGAATGAAGATAGCATCTGTCGTGCTATAACCGGATTTAAATCTAAATTGGGCATCTGTTAGGATGTCATTTTGCACCGTCCAATCTTTTAGCCTATTATTCAATACAACAGTGAACAGTTTAGCAAAACAGCTTATCAGTGATATGCCCCTGAAATTGTTAGGATCAGATGAGTCGCCTTTCTTGTATATTGGTACTATAAGACCTTTAGACCAACTTTTGGGAAATTTCCTGTTTCTAATATATAGTTAAATAATAGTTCAAAAGAGCTAATTGTTAAGTCCACACTCTCTTTCAGATATTCATATAATATATTATCATGTGAGCAGGCTTTGTTACTATTTAACTGTTAACATGCACGGCGAATCTCACTTTGAGTAATGTGTTTATCTAATTCTTCAAAGGTGCTACTGATTTGTTGATTATTGAAATTTGATAAAAAATCATTGACTTCATCATTCATATTTTGTTCTCCGTGTTCAGATGACAAGTCTTTAAAGTGAGTGAAAAAGGTTTCTGTAGAAACACTTTCCCCCTTACATAAAGAAGATTTCTTATTAAACAGTTTCCAAAACTCTCGAGGGCGACAACGTCTCATTTCATTCATTTTTTGGCTAAGTCAGTATTATAATTCAACTTCCTTTTTCTACAATAATATTTATAATCTTTTCGAACTCTAACTAACTCCTGCCGTGCCACGTCTAATCTGGTATTAATGAATTCTTTTAGTGCTGATCTAAAGCTATCCCGCTTAATCTTGCAAATATTGTCAAACCAGGGCTGATTGTTTCCTTTATCTGAAAAGTGACTGTTTTTAGACTTTTTGTGCTCAAAATAACCCTTTCCACACCTATTCAAGAAGTCAGTAAACTTTAAAACTTTAACAATCTCTTCCTTTAATGTTTTCTCAATGTCAGATATACCATACGCTATGTCATTTAAAAACTCATTTCTGTATTTATCATCCCATTTATGATATGAAATATCCTCTAAATTGTAATCATGATTTATTAACTGTGTTTTAAATGTGAACGCTATAGGTTCATGATTAGAATGTTCGGTAAAATCGTGTACATAGAAATCGTTTAAACATGAAAAATTTCGAACACTTGTCAATAGGTAATCAACCGTACTTTGACCGTTATGAGTAATACAGGTGAGTTTTCCAATGTTATTGTCACCAGAGAATCGACCGTTTACCAATCTCATGTCTGTAGATTTACAAAGATCGAGCAGATAATCTCCAAACCGGTTTGATCGGGAATCACACGAAGTGCGCTTTGGTGGTAACAAATGATCACCTAAATCCTCTAAATCCAAATCGCAATCATTTTCTACATAGTCACTTTTTTGGCCGACTCGGCTATTGGTGTCGCCTGCTATAAAAACATAACCCTGACTGCTGAAATGTGAAACATCATTTTCCAAGGCTTGAAACAAGTCGTTTTCATATAAGTTATGAGACGGGGAATTCTCTGGTGCAATATAAACTGCTGCCAAATAAATATCATTTTCTAATCCGAAAAAACACTTTTCGAGTTTTAACCAGATAATACAGTCTAAATCGTTTTTTACCACATTGACACCCTTTCTTATGTTGTCTTTTACATAGATTATTAATCCACCGCTTGATCTTTTTGCTCGTCTGTGTTGGAATTTTCGAAATGAGTGTATAGGATTTGAATATCCTTTTATGTCGATAGTTGAGTGTTTGTTAGTCCATGTTTCATTTAAACAAATTATATCATATTTTGAAATTAATCCCAAAAAATTATTATCTGACGTTTTAATAGATGTTAAACCTTCGATGTTCCATGATAAACAGTGTAACACGCTCTCACACGGATCCTAGCTGTTTTCCACATACAGATTCTTGTCAATGTACAGTTTGTCCACTACAAGAAAAGCCTCCTTGCCCTTCTCACGTGCCGATTTCATTATCGGTACGAGTTTCCGACGTGTGTCCATAATTTCCTTCGGATATTGTTCCGAAATACCGTAGTTCGTACCTTTCAACTGTTTTGAATTTGTTCTCACTTTCTCTCTGTCAGGAAAATATGCAAATTTTGCCACAATAGGTCGGGTTTTGTCCTTCACGTATCCACCAACTCTGTGTACTCTGTGCAGTTTTATGTCCGTAGACGCATTCTCTATCTTAATTTTCTGCTCAATGAAATCTAAAATGGTCTTTTCACAGTTCTCATCCTTCTCTTCTGGTATTTGATAGAACATGAGGTTGTCTCGCATACTACGACATTTCGAGTCCGTTATTTTGTCCCTCATTTTTCTTTCCCTCTGACCATAGTCTTTTTCATATGTTTTCACTTTTGTTATTAATGTGTTCATTTCTTTCTGGCCACTCGATATGTCATTTAAAAATGTGCTATCAACAACCTTTCTTGTTTCAAGTGATTTCATTTTAACTTCAAAATCTTTCATTTTTTGTTCCATTGTGTCCATACGGCTAGAAATGCTCTTGATATGTGTCTGTATTTGTTCTAACTGTGACAGTTTGTTATCCATATAGTCAAGTCTTTGAATAATGGTTAAAAATAAATCAGGGCTCGGATTTACGGATGGTGTAGATGGAGTTGGACACTGTTGTTGGTAGGTTGATGGTAACACTGGAGATCCCGAGTTTAGCATCATTAAATAAGGTATATTGTTACCGTTATTATTGTATATCGGTGAGTGGCCAATCACTGGTTGTAAGAAAGACTGACCTGTCTGTTGATTGTTTGTGGATTGACTAGGCTGACCGGGTTGACTAGCGTTCGCGCCATTTTGTTCCATTGTCTTTCTTCTCGGTTTTCCACTGATGTTTTCTTTATCCGGAGAATCCTTACTCTTTTTCCGTTTTCTGGTCATTTGAGCACTACCTATGTGTCAACATCACATAAGTATCATTTGAAGTCTTTTTTAATCTTTCGTATTAATAGAAAAAACATTTTCTTTTGGAAAAATCCTCACTGCAAAAAATTCTTGACCACCATTTTCACGCATGCGCAAACGAATATACCTGAGGAATGTCACCTTGAAATATCATTTGCTGAAATCGGTTTTTTTTCTTTTTCTTTTTCAAACGTTCTTCAATCAGATGCATCATAAACAATTGGTTGGCAAATTTTCCTGAAAATATTTATTTTTATTATTTTTATTTTTTATTTTATTTTCATTTTAGAAGAAACATATCAGATCCTGAAAAGAGGATTACCTATGATAATAGAGTGAACATTGAAGGTTTGTATCCAAATTTACTATACCCCGGACATCCTGATGTTTGTTGAGCGATTGTTTATAAACAAATTGCTGAGATTGTAAAACAACAAAATATTTTATGATTGTTGATAAACAAATTATTTCAGATTGTTGATTAACGGTATTTGAGGTTGTTGACAAATAAATTGCTTGAGTGGTGGATAAACAAATTGTTTGAGATTGATGATAAACAAATTACTTGATTTACTCCATTTATTCTCTCCGTCCGTCGGTGTGTTACCATATAGTTAAGTTATAGTTTACACTGTTAATTGTTACACAGGAGGATCTGTTAGTAATTTACACTGTAAATTGTTTGACATGCGAATCTCTTAATAATTTACACTGAACAAATTTTGACAGGCGAATCGATTTCCCGTGATGAACATATTGATGTAAAAACAAATCCGGAAACTGTTTCATATTAACAGCCTAATAAGCTTAATAGGTCTAGTCACTTTCTTTTATAAATACATATGATAACTTCACAATATCAACCTACGTCTGACCTCTGTACACAGGTATATGTGTGGATGCTAGGTTCCTACTATCACGATTCGCGGCACGATTGAAATCGTGGTCTAAATCGTGCAGTAATCGTGATGATCCTATCAAATATTATCAGATCTTGAGGTCAATCGTGGCAATCGTGTTGATCGTAGGAAAGTTGTGGACTGAACAAAAAGTATACGGTCAACACGATTAATTGTCAATCGTGATCATCGCATCAGATCGTATTGGATCGTAACAAAGCGCAACATATCGCATCTAATCGTGCTTCCAAATCGGGATGATCGGGATCAACCTTGGACAAGACAAACACCACGCGCTCTGTTGAGATGCGCTGCGATCTACCACGATTTGTCACGATCTGTGACGCTCTGTCGAGTACCATTGCTCTCGACCTGACACAAATGACTCACGAGCAGATACGAGTTGATACGATAAGATGCGAGTAAATGCGAGTAGATACGAGAAGTCACGCTTTTTCACTCACGGACGTTCACGATCTGTTACGAGTTCTCGCGCCCATAAATATATCCGGATTGAATGCGCCTCATTAAGCGATATACACTTGAGGAAAGCACATCGTTACTGTAAACTTGCTTTTGCTAGTACTTTTTGGAACCTTTTAGAGATGCCACCCAAGGGTACCAGACGCAAAATGGGAAAGAGCTGTGGTGTTAACATTGTGTAGATTGGAACGTTACTGGATCTTCCCGCCTCAATTGGTTGTCTAAGAGACTGGATAACTTGCCAACATGTTATCTCCTCTCCTCTGTGACCCATGATCGCACCCATAACTGCCTAAATGCATATTTCTGGCCCTTTGTAGTTGGGGTTGTGGCTGGTCTGGCTGTTGCTCGTCTTTTTCCTCTCTGGCGATAATGCAAGCATACAGTAATACTGCAAATGTCAGGTTGTCATCATCCTCAACTCCTACCATCGTTGTGGGTTGTAGTGTTCACTCTGTAGAAATTCAAAAACAATGAAGCCCATTTCTCCGTTGGTGTCCAATCGTAGATCAAATCGTTATCACGCTCAATCCTTATCGTGAAAGACATCGCGACCACAGTCGTATCCTATCGCAACAGAGCGCATCGGTTCGTGATGATCGTATCTGAAGGTATCCGAATATATCAACACGTACCATATCGTCTCAAATTGGGGACCCCGATTATTATGACCGTGTCACATCGAATCCCAATCGTGGACTCAATCGGGACAATCCTATCGGAACGTGTATAATCGTATCTGAACGGGAGACCAGATTGTGACAAATTGATCAATCGTGACCATGACGCATCAAAGCGCACCAAATCGTATCAGAACGTATCGACTTGTAGCACCTCGTATCCAAACCTGACATTTCAGAGAAGATCCACGATCAGGTACCTATTAGGCCATTCGTGGCGTTCGTAACAGATCGCACGACAGTGGGAACATAGCAGTTTAAACTTATTTATTATACACCGATTGCTAAACCAGCATTTAGCTTATATTAATCGCGCTCGAGATATCTGCTTCTTTGAGACCTAACCAGAACTCGCGCCGTCTGAGTGGACAAATGTCAAAGGCTGAACCTGCTCATCACTTGATTCGAACCCGGGACATTGCACCACTATCTACCGCCTTCCTTAAGCATTTGTAGGTGTAAATGACACCAGTTTACGTATTGGTGAAAATACATGCACTTCATAATAATAAAGACCAGGGCTATATGCAGGTTGCTCTAATATACAACGTACTCTGGCATGTGCTAGCCGAATCAGCCAATCAAAAACAGCTTTTAGCAAGCAATCGCAATCATACAACACATGTGCAGCAGACGACTTTAGAAACATTTGATGGAAAACAAGGAAATTATCCATTAATATAAGTATAATTATTGCATAGAGCAATTTATCTTTTGACTACAATGTTTTTCAAAAGTTGTTTGCTGCAGAGGAGTCAGAAAGCGTCCGTATTTTGGAAAGGGTTAAGTCTGGTTTTCTTTAAATTCACACAGATGATAACGTGTATTCAGTGCCGGACAAGAAGAGGATTGCAAAGGAAAATGTTGATAAAACACAATCTACAGGTTTGTTGTCTAAAGGCAAAAGCAATTCATGAAATACTAAACTACGATATATGTGTTTCCTTTAATCTGGGTAATTTTATAACGTTGGCCAGTTGCCTCCAGTAATAACGTGTGAAGTACTTGTGCAGGATATCTAGGAAAAACCCGATGTCATATAACTAAATCATATTGAAAAGCTTATTAATGATGCGTTCCACCTTCGTGGAAATACCTAGAACATGACGAGAATCACTTCTTACAGGAATACATCTTTATATTGGAAGGAACGCAGTGTTCTAAATTAATTATTTTTTGAAAAATGCAAACTATATAATTTGAAGCCTTTGCAACAATTAATTGCTCCAGCAAAACAGCGTACACAACACGTTTAAGCAGCACCCAATCAAAATCCCATCGAAAGGACCGGTCAGTATATGAACTGGTGTATATGTACGAAATTGATGAAACTGGCGTTGGACCACAAGTTACCGTATGTTTTTATGTAACACTTTCGAAAGGATCCGTGACGAATTGGAATAGTGTATGTGAATACTTTGTTGAAATGGAGTTAAACACTAACCAACCAAAGTTGGCATGCTCATTTCTTTCCTACTCATAATAAGTCGCGGCGGTCAAGTTTGAGTGCCCTTTGCAAAAAGCACAAGAACTAGTTTGTTGACCCAGGGATAATTGATAAGTTAAGTTACGTCTAGATATAACTGAAAACGGCGTAAAATCCCTGTAAAACATATTTCTTTCAGCGCATACAGTTAAGAACATCTTGAAATTGACAAATTAACCGTTCACGCTCCGCTCCGTTCCGTTCCGTTCCGCTCCGCTCACGTTCCAATCCGCTCTCAAAGCGTTCACTCATTCATAACATTGTGATTGCTTTTTTCCGTTCCGTTCAGATTGAGCGCTTTTTAACGCTCACTCGGAACGCTTTTTTTCGATCAAAATCCGTTCAACGATTTGATTGGCTTAAATTAATTTCGTTTCGTTTATATTTTTTTTTACTTAACCCTAAATATCAACAACAAATCGTATTACGAAAATGATCATATTAATAATATTTGTTACATTCTAATTCAATCGGATACTTGAGTGTCTTATAAAACAAAAGTTTAGTATACAAATATGACTTTTAACCCTTCACCGGATATAAACGCTTTCATACACGATCTCAATATAAACGATTTTCGAAAACCCTAATCGATTTCAATATAAACGGTTTTCGACGAGCCTAATCGATTCTAATCGATTTCAATGTAAACGCTTTTTGACACCTTTGGAGTTTGAATGCTTCAAAAGTATATTTATCGTGTGAATAGGTCCTCCAAAAGTGTATCACAATACAATTTGTTTATTTACAAAGGGATCTCATACTTTAAATCATAGTGTTACTATATAAAGTTAATTAAAAAGCGTCCAAACATGTATAGTGTTTAAAAATTCAGTACCCAGTTTGAATGAAATGCGTCGGGAAATGATAAGCTTGAAAATACCTTGTTCCTATGAAAAATATCCATATGATAATATTCGTTTCCATTTGTAATTGTAAATTTTAATTATTTCACAAGGGTTTTCTAAAATTACCATTATGCACCATATACAGATTGAGTCGCGACACATAAAAATAGGCAATCAGTTTTGTTCCAAATCTTATAACAGCTGGTATCAATTTATTTAATTGTAATGCCGGCGTTTGATCATAACTGTTCTCAAAATACTTCGATAATTGTTATGAGACGATTTACGAACAGTGATGATCCTAATCAGTATTAACAGAAGAGCATATTGATCTGAATATTCCCAACTATCGGAAGGCGGGTTTTCATTTGACACGGTATTATTATGTGTAAACCACGTGCAACCCAGATCAAATGGAAAATTACTGACGCATGCAGTAAACATGACCTTGACAACGGGGCTTCATTTCTCCCTTTCTTCATATAAAATAAATCTGGAGCAGATGACATTTAAAACGAGAAAAAATTGCTCACAATGTTATGATCCCATGCAAACACAATGAAGCAACCCTGTATAAATCTATTCTTCTGCTGTAGAAATTGTCTATACGTGAGAAAGGGTTAAATAGTTTGAATTTTTTGTCAAGATGTTTTTAATTTCGTCGGCATAATTATTGAAAGAGGAAAGGGTTTACTCACACGTGCAAAGTCGGTTCTTTGTTTGACCGATCACATTTCCGGTGTATACCAGTTTTGACAATCAAGTAAGCTACTGGGAAATACCTCTTTCACAGATGTAGATTCATATTGACGCAACTAAAGCTGACGAGTAAACATTGCAGCAAAAGGAGAAAGCCGAAATGCATTAAATTTAATAGATAACTTTTGCCACAATGATTTGAATTAATTCAGTAATTAAACTTTCCTTTTTTATAGATTTTCTTTATTTTTGTCTCGACATTTTCACAATCGTTTGCTGTGATTTGTTGTAATGGGGAAAGGGATGAACAGCTGACATAAGTGGTTATTGTTTTCATCTACACAATACCGGCGGGTCTTTGATTGATTGATCTAGTAAATCAGAAGGGCAATAAAATGGGTCATTTACGGGTGCAGTTATGACACTTCCGCAAAACTGAAGCTGTATTTTTTTCTTTTTGGCTTTACCCCGTCTGACATTCAATCAGATATTTCTGATCTGGAAGTTGTTTCCGATGATTGTTCTTCTTCCGACAACAATCTTTTCTCTATAGGAGCGTGGAATAATGAGTTTCAACAACCAAGGGTAAGTAAACAAAGAACTAAATTGTCCTTTGTGAATACGGGAAAATACGCAAACATGTGTTTACATTCGACTTTTTTGGGGTTAACAATTTTCTATTGCCGATCTATTTCTTCAAAAAGGAAATAGTTAGAAATGAAAACGTAAGGACATTAGTCATTCAAAATATTTATATGGGATGTTTTAACATTTATTCTCGTGAAATCGACTTTGAATCATGACAGGAAGATGGGTGATTTCTCCATTAAGTTTTACTAATTTTACTCCTGTATGTCACAGAGTTGACTTTTGAAAACTTCGTAGAAATTAAGACATATTTCCTTTACGGAGTATCTGGTTTTAAAAAATTAAACTTGAAATTGCTGTTGTTATATTCTGGAGTAATTTCACTTGTTTTTTTTCCGCAATAACAATATTTGAAAAGGTAGACATGAGCAAAATACATTCATCATTTTCAAGAAAAAATAAAAAATAAAATTGCCCTGCTTTCGTCTCCTGTTTTGCTTCAGTTCTGTTCATGCTGAAATAGTGTATTTTACACCAATGTAAAGGTAATTTAATTTCCCACAATGTTTATACTGACATATAAAAGGTAGTTACAATATTTTATACAGATAGTTGGGTTTAATTAGGACAGGTGTCAAATTCTTATGATTTTCCCAATACCCTGTATGGAAATAGTGTACAGGCTTTTATCAGTAGTTTATTGACTATTGGTTTATCAAATAGATGCCTATATATGGAGATAATATAGGTAAATGGGCAGTTGGGCTATCCAGTAAAGGGTTAATAAAATAATTTCGTAAAATAATTATCGGATAGTTGTTGCAACCGTTCAACGAGCGAATGATTGGATTTTTGCAATCATTATGATTGTTTCGTTCAGAGCGCAAAATTCCGTTCCGCTCATAAAGCGTTCCAACTTCGTTCCAATCACGCTCACGATCCAATCACGTTCCGCTCAGATTGTCAATTTCATGATGTTCTTAACTGTAGCATATTGCCAAAGTTTACACCATCAAAAGTACCAGTCACAGATGGGGATGTTATATATGGTAATATGGGAGGTATGCCAGTAATTCCCTCTGAACTTAGTGTCGACGTACTTGAAGACAATCTTGAAGAACTCTGTGAAGATGAAGTTAACAGTGGAGACCCGAAAGGTTTAAATTTATCACACATCTAACGAAGACTAGGATTTCAATTCGTGATGCTTACCCAAAACCAGTACCGTGGAATACATAGTTCCCCACAACAATAATTATCTCCCTTGTCAGCTACTTTGATAGGTAAATATGATGAGTATTACAATCAGGGGTGATAATCTGCAAACACGAAGGAATTTGAGTATGTCATTGATGACTTTGTATGATCTGTTTTTACCGACTTCTTGATTTAATTAGTTTTGCACATCCAATTATTTAATTTAATTATGTTTGAAATTACTCTATACAACATATAGTCAATTTGCCTTTCAAAATGGGCAAAAAGAGAGATACTTATTGTAGTTGTGTGAACATGTATTCTTATTTGATTTATTGTTTGATCTTTTACGCCGCTTTCAACAATAGTTTCGTTATATCACGGCGTTTCCTGGCTTAGTTAATAATTAATAACAACTGATCAATTTGTCATAACACCAGACATTCAGTCGTAATGCCAGCCCCACAACCCCGATCGCAAAGGAAGACAGCCATTACTTCCATTTATAAAGTACATATGCTTGGTATAACCCGAACGGGGATCGAGCCCGCGACCTTTCGCACCGATGCGCACACTTTACCACTTCGCCACCGAGGCGGTCTGTTAAGATTAAGATTATTGGAAAATATAAACTCATTCAGTATGACGATCATTTCAGAAATATTCATACTAACATCATTAGAGCCATTTAGATAGAACTTGGAGCATTTGACATAATAAGAGTTTCAACTTTCTCCATTTAACAAATATATATATCTAAGACCATTACTAGTTAATCCATGGACTTTCTTATCGAAGGAAAACACGTTTATTTACAATTACTAATTAATATACGTTGAGTCGAGCTATTTTTAAAAAGTCTTTGGCACAAAAGTTGTTGCTCAATTAATTACATACTAACACACGAAGTCGAGTGTACACTGGACTCATTGCCTCGTCTGGTTGACAGTCTGTTGAATGGTTTGTCCTCAATATAACTCTTGATTTTTTTTTGGCGAACCACTAATTGATGTTTTTAGACATTTTACGTGAAACATGATACACATTCCATAACCGTTTAATCTTTTTAAAGTAAATATTCCTTTGCATATTAGCTATTTTTTATATCATTAAATCAGTTTTTGGGTGGATTGAAATGTAACATACATCGAAATGAAGCCTTTGGTTGTCTGGAGTTCATTTGTGATAAGGCTAATGTCAAGGTCACTGTTTCTAGATATAGCTCACGTGCGTCGTGGTTACAGCTTCGCCGCGTTTCTTGCTTATCGCATAGACTGGAAACTATAAATTACTAAATACAGAGAATTATTGCATTGCTTTTAGAGTCTCTTTTTGTTAAGGTCACTATTTGTAGATATAGACTCAGCACGCCATGTTAACCTTTTTGCCGCATTTCTCGATTATCGCAAAGATATGAAACTATAAAGCACTAAAGACTACATTGTTTTTGGGTCAAATGGGTTAAGGTCAAGGTCACTGTTACAAGATTTTAACCAAACCTGACAAAGTTACCCTCTGCCGCGTTATTCGTATATCGAATGTATTACAGAAGCTGACGCACCAAATGCGGAAGACTACTACAATATATACGGATTGACTAGGAGTCGAGTACAAGTGGACACACTTAGGGATCACGTTGCATCGATATCAACGGAAGACTTTGAAAGAGAGTTTAAAGTATGCATATTTTGATATAGAATTATTCTTACCATGAATTTTTAATACTTAGATCCGCGGCATTTGGATCTTTAAGGGCCAATAACAAGAGATTTATTTTATGATTAAGCACATTAATAAGCGCATTTAAAAGTAAGCAAATTTTAAATTTTATGAAATAAACATGTACGTCATACTAATTTGCATGTATGATTAGTTGTTCGAAACATCAACACGCCCACTTGCCCAGAGTGATTTGTTGTAACTCACAGTGTTCCATACTTACTGAATCGTGTTAAAATGTATACAAAAGACAAAGCAAGACGGAAGTATGTGTTTGTCAGAATATATACAGAAGACAAAGTAGGACGTAAATATATGTAGTTCTTTCATAAATATTACACATCGGACGAGATTGGATCACTTATCCATCATCCGTCTAATTTGTTAGCTAACCAAAGTACAAAGTGCTAAAGGTGAACTTTTGTGATCATCCTGTGTGCGTCGTCGTTAACGGTTTCTTTAAGCATCTTCTCCTTTTTAACCACTGAACATATTTTACCAAGACTTAGAAGACTAAGAAAAATCCTACTGCTGGTCCTATTTTGATATAATTAAAGTAAGTTGTATTTATAACTGCTTGCTGCGACTTCAGAAATGGTGACACTTCAAACCTTGAAATTATTTTATATACTACTTGTCTGATTTGACGATAATTTGCCGGATTTGTTTTGCCCATCTGCTAAAAGAGTTCCAGAAAGAATATAGATTTGTTATAAAACATGGCCACTAGACGGGAGAATGACAAATGTTTAAAGTTTTTCTGCTTTTATTTTTTGTTATTATACTAAACATTATGATTTCTGTAGAAGTTGCAACAAGTTACCAATGTACATGTACTGTACATCTAATTTAGACTGTTATCATTAATGTACCGTGCGTTATTTTAGACTTTATTTATTCATGTCCAGTACATTTGTTTTAGACTGTTTTCATTAAAAGTACTGTACGTTATTTTAGGCTTAAGGTTTTCATGTCCTGTACATTTGTTTTAAAATGTATTCATTAACGTACTGTACAGACAATGTTCATTATTTTTAAAAAAATGATAATTCATTTCCTGTACATTATTTTAACTTCATTCATTATTGTATTTCTGTACATTATTCATGATTGTCTTTGTGTACATTATTCATTATTGTCTTTGTGTACATTGTTCATTATTGTATTTATGTATATTATTCATTATCGTATTTATGAGCATTACATTTTATAGTATTTCTGTACATTATTTATTATTGTATTTCTGTACATTATTCATTATTTTATTTATGTATATTATTTATTATTTTATATATGAACAATATGTTTTATTGTATTTCTGTACATTATTCATTATTGTATTTCTGAACATTATTCATTTTTGTATTTATGTATATTATTCATTATTGAATGTATGAACATTATGTTTCATTTTATTTCTGTACATTATTCATTATTGTATTTCTGTAAATTATGTTTGATGTAGAAGCTCCCAAAAGGCCTCAGACGTCCGCATGATGACGCTGTTAAACCAACGAATGCTTTAAAGAACAGATACAAAGGGATATATCCTTGTAAGTATTGTGACATGTATAGTGTTTTTGGTTTTTAACCAACAAAACTAAACCCTTCGTTTTTTAGGTTGTTTAAATGGTTTAACATCTCCGCTTTAAGCAGTATATCAGTTAAATAACGGCGATTTCGGGGTAACTTATTAGATCCTCCTGTCTAATTTATCCTTTGACAGATCAGTCTTAATGCTATCCCCGCAACCCAGAGTAACAAGGATAGACGCCATCAATACCATTTGTAAAGTATAATCGACGCAGACCATATTCTGTCTGGTATTGTGTGACAGGATTTTTTCAAAGTAAACGTTCTAGTAAGCACCCTGTTGGTCTCTGAAGAATGAGCTACCATCAATGATTAATATGCATTTCCGCATAACAACAACTACTTTCAAGATACAACACTATATAATCTACTAAAACTTACAATTTTGACTTGATTACGATATTTTAGCAAATATGTGTATTGTGTGCATATATTCTTTTCACATTAATAATTTTAATTTCATGACATTATAGAAAGGGAATGTTTCGGTGCAGCGATACGTGGAATTGTATTTTACTACAAGACGCGTGGGAAAATACACATTTTACACATGAAATAAAAAATATAAGTGCGTCACACTTTCACAATTTGAATTGAATGACATAACAGCATATTTCGATGACTTCCAGCATATTTCGATGACGTTACATCGTAGTTCAATGACGTCACATAACTTAAGTTTGAACCTATTTGTGAATTACAAATTTCTTATCCGTCTTGTTATATCTTCGCGTGACTTTTTTGCATGTATTGTTTAGGAAAATGTCCAGGTGAGTAATAAATGGTGGAATAATTGAAATAATTTAATTTCGATAACATATGTATATAGCTCATAATGTTATACATCTGTGCACAATACTAAGGACCCTGATAAAGTAACAACAAATACTTGATGTCTTCATTTTAGATGATTTAACCCGAGTGAAGTTAAATGGGAATGGAGGGGACTATATCAATGCCAGTTATATCCAGGTATTTCTAAATAATATTATCTTAATGTTTTGGTCTTGTTTCCCATCGTTCGTTCACTGATGGGAAATTGTGAGCATGCAAGGCATATCTCAGCTGATTACTGGTCAATAACAAATTGATCGTGAGTATAAATTGTAAAAAGTCACAAATAAAACCGACTGCTGGTAATATATTTAAATTATGTGTGTATTATGTTAATATCAAAAACATTTAATTTTAATGTATCGTATAGTATGGTGCAGAGTTATCACTGCTGCGTAAGATTTAGTCTTCGTTGTTTCAATCTAAAAGGGCCATGATGATGTAAGCGGATATCGAACCAAGGACGCCTGTCAGTGTTTTTATCTATGGAACGTTCTCACGGACTTCAAGATTTATGTTTGATGCAAAGCATAAAAAAGAAGCCGAAATATTTCGTTGCACATGAAGAAATAAAAACAAGTACAATCCACAAACATTAGAAAAAAAACATCTGTAGTTAGTAATGCTGATATCTATATTTGAACATTTAAGTATTATGTAGGATATTTAACATGACAGGTTCTGTGTTTTAAGCGAATGAGATGATGTAGAGTTAAACTGATCATGCTAAGTGATATTTAAGACTAATTCGAAAGACAAATGGTCAAGAGGTTATAATTAATCTTAATTTGTACCAAAAACAATCAAATGTTTGTATTAAATATAGGCCATTATGTTTTTGTTGTCAAATAATGCAGACCTTTCGAAAATCTATTTTTGGGTTTGTATCGGTATTTCATGATAGTGGATACGGGTTAAACCATTTCCAACATAACACAAATCTGCAGCAGACGACATTGAAATTATTAAGTACAAAATATAAAAATCTCTATAAATGATAATAAGATAATTAAAAAGTATTGAAATTATTGTGGCAAATGCAAATATTACTCATTATAAGCAATTTCTTCTTTTGCAACAATTATCAATGATGTTTAACCTGACAGACTTTAAAAATCACCAAGTACAAGACATAGGAAATGTCTATAAATGAAAGTAAGATATTTGAAAAAAAATGAAATTATTCTGGGTTATATATGTGGGAAAGGGTTAAAATGTGGGAAAGGGTTAAAACCGTAAATGGAGAAAATTAAGGCAATACATATTTGGTGATAACCTGATTCAGTGATAATAAAATTGTTATCGGAGAGAGTTTCCTGTGAAGATATAAAGAGCTAAAACATTGAATGGATATAAAAATATGAAAGGTAAAGGTAAATTTACAACACGAGTAAACTGCAAAAACACATGCCGAACGAGCAAACGTCATGTTCTTGTTTCCGGTTGAAGCAATTACATCACAAAGAAAAGCAAATGAAGCAGCGAAGGAAAGTATGTCAGTAACTAGACTACATTTGGCGCTCCATGTTTGGTTCCCGGTATGAGATACTATTGAAATTATAAGCGTATGAGGCAGGTAACCAAATTCAGTAGATTGGATCTCTATGTTACTGTTTAGACTAGATATAGTATAAATTTAGCTAAACTAAAAATGTACATACATTGAATTAATGTACCGGTCTTTGTAAAACTCACACATGTATATTGAGTGTAAAAGGGATGATGTAAAGGTCATTTACCTGAAATTAATATGCTTAATAAGTACAAAGAGAAATCCCGATATGTGGTCACACTGGAAGTTCTATAAATCTCCTTGTGCTAAATTTCAAAGCATTCCTATGACTTAAAACTTGAATCATTTATATTAACAGATAATGGATACTCTGACTAATGATATGAACTAATACATATCTTTGGTATTTTTGTTTGAATGGTATTTTACGCCATTTTCACCGGCTTTACAGTTATTTTCATCGTATTTATACCGACACCGAATAATCAGTTGCAAACCTGAATGCCATTATTTCGAGTATGTTCTTCTCCGATAGCCATGCAGTTGAAGACACGTCCATGACCAATAATCAAATATGCAATTTGCTCTGCCTTGTATAATCGGACTAACTAACTTCGATGTTCGTTTAATGGTTAAATGAGCCGTTTTAATGAGTTTACAGATTTCGTGGTCCAATTCCCAGTAAATTGTAAAATTTCAGGGATTCGAAGAAAATGAGAAGACGTATATAGCATCGTTAGGTAAAGATATTTATTAGCCTCTTTTTTGTACTTTTCTACCTTGTCTCCACTTTTGTCACAATGATTTTGATGTCAATTAAATCATCATACTTTCACCTTTAGATCGGTTTAACATTGTATTCCGGAAAACCATCGTCCCTGGTCTGATTTCACACATGTTAGTTGATATTCGCAATATCAACGTCATATTTGTCGACACCCACGTATGAATTGATTCACATCAGTTGTTCGATGTATTGCCAATGTGTTATTAAGTCCTTTTTTGCCGATTTGTTTTATGTAGGAAAGCGTTAAATACTCTGTTTTTGACTATCTTTCTCCTTTCCTATGTCTATCGTTAAGTAATGATTGTTGTTGGATTCAATATTGGTCCTATTTCACTCTTAATAATGGATGTTCGTCAACTCCATGTCCTGTTTGTCGACGACCGCGTATGTCGTATGTGGTTCCTCGTGGAATCACTTGTATACTTTCGATTTATGGTACCGAGCATCAGTAAATGATACTCGATGATCATTTATGTTAAATTGTGTTCATAGTTTCTTTGACTTAGAGACAATAAATACGACGAACTATATATATATTTAACAGGTCCCACAGAGAAATTCATGAAAGGTTATGTAGAATTCTGGGAAATGGTCTGGCAGGAGAAAGTTGACAAAATCGTCATGTTAACGAATTTCATGGAAAAATCTGTAAGCCGAGAGTTTGTACACTTACATTATTTGATAAGTTCGCTTTTGTGAACAGTTTAGACTTTGATCAGTCTGTGCATCTGCTCATATATTACCTAAACAAGATTGTTAGACATTTTTGTGAACTTGTCTAATTTCTGATAAGATGAAGCATTGCACAGTTTGACCGAAACCAATACTGTTCAGAAATTTCAAATTGTACCTTTTCAATTACACATGCCTTATTTTGTCATTTCATGACAAGCTTCCTCAATTAACACTTTCCCACATGTAGATGTTTTCTGACGCTTCTGTAGCAGACGACTTTTTAAGAACGTGCTGACAATTTAGGAATTGCTTAAAAAGAGCATTTTCTTCTTTTGCCACAACGTTTTCAGCTCATTTCAATAATTAACTTTCATTAATATAATTTGTCCACACGTTTGCTTTGATGTTTTCGAAGTTGTATGCGCATATTTGTTGTATGGGGGATATGCTTAAATCAAATGCATGACATTTCTGTGACGTTTAAACCAAATATAAAGATTGTGGTCAGTCGGAAGTCGTTTGTATAAAATATATGCCACAACAATTGCCTTTTTAAATAAATATTGGGAGAGCTTGCTGTTGTCGAAATATCAAAAGTTTGAGTCCCTCGTTTGTTTTTAATTCGGACTTGATCGGTTGTATTTTTTAGTAAGGTAATTTACTCTTGCTAACTCTACCTACAGAAAATGAAATGTGAGAAATATTGGCCTGATGTCGGAGAACATAAAATATACGGAGACATCAATGTACATTGCATGAGTGATGAAAGATACGCTGACTTTACCGTAACCAAACTTACCATGAACAAGGTAAGACAATGGTATTCTTCTTCTTTTTCCTCTTCTTCTCATTTTTCTTCTTCTTCTTCTTCTTCCTCTTCTTCTTCTTCTTTCTCTTCTTCTTCATCTTCTTCTTCTTCTTCTTTCTCTTCTTTGTCTTCTTCTTCTTCTTCTTCTTCTTCTTCTTCTTCTTCTTCTTCTTCTTCTTCTTCTTCTTCTTCTTCTTCTTCTTCTTCTTCTTCTTCTTCTTCTTCTTCTTCTTCTTCTTCTTTTCTTCTTCTTATTCTTCTTCTTCTTCTTCTTCTTCTTCTTCTTTTTCTTCTTCTTTTCATTGGTCGTCTTCTTGTTCTTCTTCTAATATTGATTTTTATTTTTCTTCATCGTCTTTTTCTTCTTCAAATGATGTTTAAAGTCATGAATATGAGTACAAACGTATGTTTTTGAAGGCGCATATTGCGGGACAAGGGTCAAAATTGACATCTCTGTCATTTTGTTTCATTCAGGACTCCCAGGTATCCAGCATCCATCACTTCCATTTAACCGCGTGGCCTGACCAAGGGACGCCCGAAAACGTTGTAACGCTCGTGGAATTTCGCGAATCTGTCGAACGCGTCCCAAAATTTACCGAAGGACCAACCGTCGTCCATTGCAGGTACTTAAGTTGTAGAGAAGTGTAGTTCTTAACAACTTTTCCTTTCAAAAACACATGTTCAGATAGCTGAAATGAAAACCACTATAAAACATTATGAAGTGTTTATAGGTTAAACCTTTCACACATATAGCCACTTCAGCAGCATAGGACTTGAAAACACTGTGACCTTCTCGCATAGACTTGTCAGTCCATTGCTGCAGGACGCATAGCTCTGGTCAAGATGATTTATATCGATAAACGGAGAAAAGTAATGGCAGAGCCATGGTTTCAACTCACGACCCGTCGATTAATAGCCCTCATCGTTACCAATTTTGCTATCACGGCTCGGCTATCCTTTTTTGAAATATTGAAAAAGTTATAACATTTATAATGGTCCCATACATCAACCTATATATCTAAGGCTTCATGCAAAAGGGATGTAAGGACGAATAACGCTGGTCAAGATGATCACCGGAAATAATTGTGACACAGCCAAGGTTTCAAGAATATATAACGATCCCATATGTTCTGAGTCAACCTATAGATATGGGGAGAAAATACTATACAGGTTTACATGCAGTTTCTTGTCTATACGAATGCTGTTTAGGTAATTGTTTTATATGCATGTAGAATGTGTGACAAACAGCGCTGGAGTCAAACGTAGCATTCACTGAACTGGACTTAACATAGCGACTGGGCATTGTAATAGCTATGACGTGTGACAAACAGGTCCGAAGTCTGACTAACTATGCTCTGAATTGGACGTAACATACAAAGCAGTGAGCATTGTTACACCTAAGGCTTGTGACCAACAGCGCTACAGTCGGACATAGCATAATTGGACTCAACATATATAGCCTTTGATATTGCAATATTATATGTAATCATATATAGCATTTGATATTGTAACATTAGATGTAACAAATATAGCATTTGGTATTGTATTATTAGACGTAACATATATAGGATTAAATATTGTAAAAATTAGACGTAACATATATAGCATTTGATATTGTAACATTAGATGTAAATAATATAGCATTTGATATTGTAACATTAGACGTAGCATATACGGGGTACTTATTGTATACTTTGATATTTTTCCTTCTATTTTCCATTTGGAAAAGGGATGCTTTATCCGTCGATATTGCACGGGTCGTATTGCACGCATTGACATTGCACTTAGTGTTTTTCACGTGCTGCTAAGGACGGAACTATTTCCATACAGTAACGTTACAAAGCGCTCTCATCCAATAGTTGATGACTTAGAGACCAGCTAACTTCTCCTTCTACTTTATTACTGCCTAGAGCTTAGTGCATCGCCGGCAAGTGAAGCCATCAACATTGTAAAAACCACTTTTTAGGCATATTTACAAATAAAAATGAAATCAAAACATGTGTGTTGGTTTAGGCTGTGTATGACTACAGACGGGACTTTAATCAGTCTACAGACGTGATCTGCGCAAGGTCCGGAGGAAAAGGGTTCCATTCTCTGATAGTCCTAGGAAAAAACGTTGCTTATACTGTTCGTAATACAGTGTTTGATACATCTTTTAAAGATGACACGTAGTGAAAAATGGATAGACATACAAAAAACCAAATCTGGTATATTTATAGCGTTAGCTGTGTTTACGTATCTACGTAGTTTCTGACGTAATAATGAGTCGTGTACATCAATAATATTGTTCGATTGTAAGTACGTACGCTATAAAGTTGTTTGGATTATCGTTGACGATCTATTATAAGTGTATCTCAATTATATATGAACGAAAATAAAACGTGATTCATAACTGATAGGATAAATTAGCAAATGATTGTTTTAAGGTAGGTCTTCAGACATCCTCCGATGTAAAATTTATCAAAGCAGTATAGAAGACGTGCGTTCGCTTTACTGAACATACTGCGAGATCAAAACGGGCATCTTAATTGTAATAAATAACACAAATAGTCAGGCATAACAACCAGAATAAGATAATACACGAGTTATTAATGAAAAACACTGTTAGAAAAGCGTGACACATAATTTAGTCGACGTTACAAAATCGAGTCGAAACCAAATGGGGAACAACAATGGCGGTTTGTAAATTATATTTTCGATGACCCTAGCAACCATCGGAAAGGACAGTATAGTTGCGCAATAGATCGTTAATGTTTATTAATCTAAACAATCCAAAACTATTGTTAACTTTTGAAATGTTGAAGTGTTTAAAGCAAACAAAACGACACATTTTAAATAGGCAATATCAAATTATTAGGGATGGGAACGAGTGCCGGTATTAGTACTCGGGATCTCGTGAACTCTTCCGATCGAGTACTCGGGTACTCGCAAGAAATCACATTGTGTAAATTCGTTTATCAAACGTCTTGTCTCTCAGAATAGTATTGTCATCGTGCACTAAATTTGAATTGATTTTACAAGAACAAACATGCGTTTGTTTTTGCCTCTACGTTTAATATTTGATATTTGAAAAAAAATAGTTGTTTTATATTTGAAAAAAAATAAATTCAACAAATACATCCAGAATTTGCATTGGTGTAAACATCTAAACGTTTGGGTGCAGACTGTATATCTCTTTAAAGTCGCGGAGAAAAAAGCAAGTCAAATGGTGGAAGGAAAACAATACCAACAATGATAAACAATACATTTAATAAAATAATATTTTTATCATCTATGAAAATAAGGAACATAAATCAACAACCAGAAAGGGGTTTTTTCTATCGGTTTTCGAATAAACCGGTGTCCGTAATATGTGCACTACATGCATTTAACTGACTTGTCATCTGCTGTGCGCTTAAAATGTTCCAGACGGCGGATTTAGCAGGAAGCATGGTTGTAATTTTGTTGTTTTCCTTTCGTCCGAATATATAAGAATGATAGAAGATGGTTCTAATGATTTGACGAACAATTACTCAAACAATTGCAACAGTTCTTATCGAAACATATTGATGTGTATTTCTTACAACTATTCAATTAAAGCGTGTCGACAATTGAAAGCACTATTACGACGAAGGTGTGAAAAACCGACGGCCCATCCTGTTTGATATGTTGTTTGACATATGGTTGCTAATTTACTGTAGATTATATTGATATCGCTGACTACCTGTTTGTCACGTTGTTCGTACTCGCGATTGCAATCAAATCGCCAATTAAAATGGATTAAGTACCATCTTCAGACGAAAAGGTGTTAGCTGTTTGTTTAATTTACCTTCACCGCTGATTTACCGACTTCTTTAGTAAATCAATAAGAAAAGCAGATTCAATACATTTTAAGTTTGTATTTACTTTAACATACTTTTATCAGATGAAAGATAGAAAAAATGGAAAATAAATAATCGAGTACTCGAATACCTATTTTGATAACCGGTACTCGAACGTCCGACCGAGTACTCGGTCCCATCCCTACAAATTATACAATAAAAAGGTTATTGCATGATTATGGGAAACTATTGTGTTGGAACGCGTTCTTACGGCGGATTTCTGCACTCGCAAGCTCGGGCAAGTCAGCCGAGTTCAACACAATATTTTTCCATGTAGATGCAATAACCTATAATATATAGCACTGGACTTTATAACCTTTGATACTTATTTATTAATTATTGCCATCAGTGCGGTATTTTACTCTGCGGGTACATATATAGCACCGGACTTTCTAATCTTTAATACTCATTTATGATATACTACCAACATTGCTGGGGTCAGTCGTACGGCATACGGGTAAATATATAGCACTGAACTTTCCAACCTTTAATACTTATTTATGATATATTACCAACAGTGCAGGGATCTGTCTTACGGGTACAAACATAGCACTGGACGTTCTAACATTTAGTACGTATGTATGATATATTACCAGCAGTGTGGGGATCGGTCGTACGGGTACATATATAGCAGTGGACGTTTTAACCTTTAAAAAGTATTTATGTTATATTACCATCAGTTCGGAATCGGTCGTACACATATAGCATTAGACTTTCTAACCGTTTTGACTTATTTATGATATATCACCAACATTGCGGGGATTTCATATATGACACTGGATATTCTAACCTTTAATTATATTCATAATTTGTTACCAACAGTGCGGGGATAGGTCGTACTGGTACATATATAGCACTGGATATTCTCACCCGAGAAGGACGGAGTGATAACTATGTGGACGTGTACGGCTGTGTTCTAGGTCTACGGGGTCAGCGAGTCTTAATGGTCCAGAATGTGGTAGGATTCTTTTGTCTTTTCTTTTTAACTATGAATCAGACGTGGCAATATGGTTAGTTTAGGGGATTGAAACCGGACGTCCCGGGTTCGATCCCGAGTCGCGGCTGGCATGGTGGAGTACCTTTAGGTAAGACACAATTATTAGTCTTTTACTGGTTTGTGTATGCAGTGATCATGAATAAGTGAACTATCACCGTGATATAACTGAAATATTTTTTGAAACGCCGTTTCGAGTGGTGTTGTTTGTCCTGTTCCAGAATGTGGCACGTTGTACCGAAAAGTGAACTGGTTTTGGCAATTAGGAGATTAACGTTACGGTTTCGGAGAAAGGGGCTATTATTTGTGGGGCTGCAATTCTATTTTGCAGCGTATTTTCTAATTGCAGCAGCTATTTACGTCAGATCATATCAAGGACTTATAGTTATGGCTTTCCCTACTTGACGCTAGAGAGTGGTAGGGTTAGCATATTGACAGACGTGCTGGTGTCAGGATACATTAATCAATCGTACACGACCTGATACCATGATCACGTTGTGGTATAATTGAAATATTGTTGAAAGCGGCGTAAAACCTTATTCAAACAAAGTCATGTAAAAGGTCATCGAGAATAATTTGCTGTAAAATGTGTTTCAGGAACAATACAGGTTCTTGCATTACGCTCTAAGCCATTCACTTACCAATAAATGCGACCAAATTGCCAGCATGGACTTTTGTACTGTTAAAACGGATGAGATTCAAGAACAATTTCAAGTAGGTTTTCTCACTTTCTAATGTTAAATACAATGATTTATTGTATTTATATCCTATTATAGTATATTATATTATATTATTATTAATACTATTATGATTAGTGTTGATGGTGCTGTTCCCATTAGTATTATGATGATGATGATGATGATGAAATCAACATCATAGAATATAAACAAACGTTATATGTCATCATTTACAAGTTACCTCCCTTTCCTAAGAACAATAAATCTGCAGAAGAAGACTTTAATAATATATAGGCAAAAATATAAAACAAATCCCTTAAAATGAATGTTAATTATTGAATAGAGTTGAAAACATTATTGCACATAGAGAAATAGTGAGTTTTGATTAATACAGTGTTTTCAAAAATTGTCTGCTGCAGAGGCGTCAGAAAGCGTCTATATGTGTGAATGGGTTACGGAAATTATTAAAATATTCAATTCCACACACAGTTTATGTTGTAATTTATTTAATTTGGTTGCAGCTTCTGGTTACCGTTAATGTTCTAAATAGTGACGCAGAAAAGAAGGCATTCGAGAAAAATAAGAAAGAAAAATACAAAAACAGGAAAGGCGCGAGTATTCCTGGTAGGAACGTTTGTCACTTCTAACACAAGTAGTAGTTGTCACTTCTAACACAAGTATCAGTTGTCACTTTCTACCGCAAGTATCAGTTGTCACTTCTAACACAAGTATCAGTTGTCACTTCTAACACAAGTATCAGTGGTCACTTATAACACAAGTATCAGTTGTGACTTCTAACACAAGTATCAGTTGTCACTTCTAACACACGTATCAATTGTCATTTCTAACACAAGTATCAGTTGTCATTTTTAACACAAGTATCAGTTGCATGTTTGCACTGTAGTAATAGTATTATTTATTTGTATACTTAGACAAAATTAACCTAATCCAGACATTTATTTACATAAATGAGTCTGTACATTGTTAAGACTTGTTTATGTTGTTTTCAAAATAATTCTCAATGCTGTGTTATTAAAATGTTTTACGCCGTCGTCAACATTATTTCAATTATATTACGGCGACAGTTCATTTATTTTATTCATGATCCCTGGGTAAACAAACCAGTACTAGGCTATGAAATGTGCCTTGCCCAAGGGCACTCCACCATGAATATCGTACCGCGACTGGGGATCGAAAACCCGAAGCTAACCACTCGGCAACGGCGGATTCCTGACAAAGGGTTAAACAAATCAAAACGTTGATTAAAATACACTTTCGTCATGATAATTTGAATAATGTCTGGACTATGTGAGGGGGGCGGTGGGGCTGTCTGAGTTAGTTTGGTGGAAATGGTTAAGACAAGATCTTTAGAAGAAATCATTAACCCTTTCCTACATACAACACATCTGAAGCGAAACAGTCGACTTTGAAATAATCTGGGCAAGTATCGAAAAACATTAAATTAAAGTACAATTATTCGAAAGGGTTAAAGCATGATTCGATTAAACGCCATTTTCAACAGTTTTTCAGTAATATCCGGACGGAAAGTTTACCTAACGTGTTTTTCATGTCTTTCTCGAACCAGTAATCCACACAACAACCTTCCCAGGCAACTAGGTCCCTTTCCATATATATTTCTTAGCTCATTGGTAGAGGATGAACGACACTAGTGACTGAGACGTTTGTCAATCATCGGAGACAATAATGAAGGAACGAGTTCCGAGTCGGGGTTCGAACCAACGAACCAACGCTAGAAACTAATAAATTATACGTAACACTCTACAGTACAAGTTGTATAAGAAACCTGTCAAAACATGCTTTATTGGTTTATCTTTACGTCTAGGCGATGCTCATAGACCCAGATTATTCAAATATAACCAGAATTCCAAGTCGGACTATATCAACGCTATTTACGTTGAAGTAAGTATAATCAATCAGGCTATGAAAGCAAACCTGTTCCAACCTGCAGGCCGCAGGCAGACATGTGGTTCGTTCCATAATATAACAAGCTGGCGGCTAACCAACCTGATCTATCATAAAGGACCCCATTGTCGACACTTGGATCCGAAACTTTGACCTCCCGTGCTCGGAGCAGATGCCTTAACCTGTAGGATATAAATATATTATGATCAGATATATTTAATTGTATTATAGAAGAATATAAACATCGACATGCGTTCTAACATAACAATTGTATAATTGATTGATTGTTTGGAGGTGTACGCCTCTTTCAACATGTTTTCAGTTATATCACGGCATTTTCTTCGTAAGTAACCAGTACTACTGGTCCATATATCCTGACACCAGCCTGTCAGTCGTAATGTTTAACCCGCCACCAGAGGCAGCCATTACTACCATTTTAAAGTCTTAACCGTTGTATAACAATTAATAGGCAAAATGTATCGCCAGATTATAATACTCGATTTCTACTTCCTGAAGAACTAACCAGTACTCGAGACGTATCCCTACTACAATATAATAAAGTGGAACCTGTGTACTGAGACCACCCATGGGAAGACAAAAATATGGTCTTTGTGAGCAGGTATTCTTTATTTACAGGGTCATTTATTTGGGAAACTAACACCATGGTCGCTATAGACAGGAAATTGCTTTTTCAAGGTAGTCTATAGCATAGGTTCGATTGTATTCCCCATTGATCTTTTAAAAAGGGTTACAAAGAGAAACATCGGTACATTATTGCACAGACACCATTGGCACGGACGGTTGAAGATTTCCTTGGACTCGTACTACAAGAGAACTGTTCCTGTATCATTTCGTTAGACCCAGTGGGAGTTACAAGCAAACAGGTAAGAGTCATACCGACTAAGATTATTCCATGTTGTAATATATGATCGTGATATGAATTTTCAATATTATACCATTGCCCATAAACTATTTTCTTTAACAGTCAATATACTATTATAAACACTCAGTTATTGATCTCTGTGTATGATATATCTTTCATTTTGTAACGTGTACCAGGTTACACGATAAATATATCCCTGCTCGCGGGGTTTATGCATGTCGTGGCTTTCTTGGAAAACCTTGCTATGATAGCTTATACCATTGCATAATATTAAGACTTCATCCCATGCAATACAAACCTGTACATTAAGGACCGCACTGAAAATGAGAGTTTCTATTTTAATTCTCTGTTTGTGTCTTATCCTTTACATATAAGTATAATTGATTTGTCTTTACTAATTCATGTATATCAATTTTACTTTTGTTTTATATAGCCATGTAATTTTTACATTTACAAATGCTTTCATGATTTCCTCGAATTTCAAAAACCTGCAAATGTTGATTAATAATAATAATAATAATACTTTATTTATAGATGGTGACTCATTTAGCCATTGGCTATTTTACAATGAGGCCATCTTAATAGCTATCATAAAAGAAACATATAATGATGAAACAATTAATTCCCCTATCACCAAAATGCCCAACAACCCGCCTCACCCCCCCCCCCCCCCTTTTCCCCCTTCCCCTAAATGGCATCAAAAATGAAAATGTCAATTGTGATACAGAAGCGTCGAAAGTAAACAAGAGTAAATAATGTATCAACCTTGTATGTGATACATGAAATTAAAGTGTTTGTTGGAAAACAAGTTACCCACATGTACTGATGTTTGAAGTAATTGAGTTACATACAATGTCTACGTGTTTGACATAGGAACTATTTTTACCTTTGTTATGGCTAAAAGTTTATAATTCTTTACACAATCTACAGGAATACTATTCATCGATATATTCAATGATTTTTAGGGAAGTTTTGTCAATTTTTGATTTGTTGCTAAGAGCCTACTTTTAGTTTTTGAAACATTGATCACCATACTGTTTTCATTACACCTGCGTTGGGTGATTTAACGTCTGTAGAAATATCCCTTTCAATTGTATGCAAATATGTGGAAGATTTATGAAGGGTTGCATCATCAGCAAATAAATCTAAAGACGATAGTGTGACATGGAGAGATAGGTCATTCAAATACATTAAGAAGAGTAGAGGACCTAGCACAGAGCCTTGAGGAACCCAAGACAATATTTGGAGACATTTTGAACTAAAGCTCCCAATTTGAAAACGTTGTATCCTTTTTTCAAGATAAGACTTAATCCAAAATATTGATATGTTGTCAAATTTTTATAATTTAAAATTATCGTTAGTCTAGAGTAACCTGCCCCTACCAGTACATTATAGTGTCAGGCATACACCAATAATGGCTGTGCCCTTTCGACATTGTGTAGCAAGCAAAATGCTTTAGAGACAACCATATGTTGGACCAACCGATTAACCTTTCAAACTCTTTCAAAAGTTCCTTCATTAGTTATGAATTGATCCCAAACATCAAGTTGTAAAGGTCCACTGTAGAGTTTACGAAACTCAGTTGTACAAATTTACTATATTTGCGATAACGATATAGGAAGTGACCAATCTAGTCGCCATTGTTGGCTCATGACATACCTACTTATTTACTATCCTGCGCCGGTTACCAGACTATAGCGATATATAAGGGAAGGTAACCAATCTTGTCGCCATTGTTGGGTCATGCCAGACGTCCTTGTTTACTATCGTACGCCGGGTATAAGATTTTAGCAATATATAAGGGAATGTGACCAATCTAATCGCCATTGTAGTTTCATGCCAGACACACTTATTTACTATCGTACACCGAGTACAAGACTATAGCGATATATAAGGAAAGGTGACCAATCTAATGGCCATTGTTTGGTCATTCCAGACGCACTAATTTAGTATACAATGCCGGGTACAATACTATAGCGATATGTAAGGGAAAATTACCAATGTAGTCGCCATTGTTGTTTAATGCCAGACACACTTATTTACTATTGTACGCCGGGTACAAGACTTCAGCGATATATATGGGAAGGTGACCAATATAGTCGTGATTGTTGGGTCATGCCAGACACACTTATTTACTATCGTACGCCGGGTACAAGACTATAGCGATATATAAGGAGAGGTGACCAATCTAGTCGCGATTGTTGTGTCATTCCAGACGTACTTCTTTACTATAGTACGCCGGGTACAAGACTATAGCGATATATATGGGAATGTGACCAATCTAGTCGCGATTGTTGGGTCACTCCAGACGTACTTCTTTATTATAGTACTCCGGGTACAAGACTATAGCGTTATTTAAGGGAAGGTCACCAATATAGTCGCCATTGTTGAGTCATGCCAGACGCGCTTATATACTATCGTATGCCAGTTAAAAAGCTATAGCGATACATAAGGAGTGAAAACCAATCTAGTTGCCATTGTTAGGTTATGCCAGACGCACTTATTTACTATCGTACGCCGGGTACAAAACTATAGCGATATACAAGGAGAGGTAACCAATCTAGTCGGCATTGTTGGGTACAGCAAGACGTACATATGTATTACAGTACGCCGGGTAGCATACTAGGTTATCAAGTGATGAGACTCAATTTTGTTTACAGGATATCGGCGACTATCTGCCTGACGTCAACCAGGAACTGTCTGTCGGAAAGCTCAAGGCCAACTGCGTACAAAGGGATATCACTCCGGAATATATATTGAGTAAACTAAATGTGTGCGTACAAGAAGTGGTGAGTAATCAGTAAATATATTGTTTGATCATTTCCTTAATGCCACATTGAAAATTTCACTTGATCTCATGACTGTCAGGACGACAGCTATCGTGATTTTATTTAATCAAAAGGGACCTCAATACGTTTAAAATCACAAATAAAATAAATGAGATAATAATAAAGAACACCCCAGTTCCGAAATGGCGTTACCTATATCGTGATGATAAGCGGGAGATGTCTGTTTTAGATTATCTCTTTTCAGAACAAAGCGTATTTCATCCTTTCGGTAGTTTATAGTTTAAATATGTAACACTACAGCTGCATTGAAATTACATCGTTTCATTTTCGATTGATGTGTTCTGATGTTCAAATTAAGTTTAGAAGGCGACATTTAACGCTTCTTTGATGTCATTTCAGAGCACTGAAGAATCCAAAACAATTTTACATTACCAATATACCGAGTGGCCAGAAGAATCTCCCGTGCCATCGTCTGCTCGTTCCTTTTTAAACCTGGTCCTGGAATCAAGACATACTGTTCGGGATCCAAATATGCAACTGGAACCAGTTCTCATACATTGTCTGTAAGTATTCAACGGATTGTTTGACATGGTAGGGCTGGGCTTGATACGAATCGTGTTTCAACATTTAAAACAAGTCAATGCGACAAGCATATTTCAGCTTTAACCAAAGGGCCAATAGTCTACGTGGAAATGTAGACAGTTGCTTGGAAAGGCTGTTGTATGAAGTTCCATGTGTGTGAACAAATGGTAGGGGCTTGAAACGAATCGTGTTTTAACATTTGAAACAAGTCAATGCGACAAGCATCATTCGGTTTTCACCAATGGGCTAATAGTCCACGTGTAAATGCAGACATATGCTTGGAAAGACTGTTGTCTTGAGTACCAGTTTGTGAAAACCAGGGTACATATGGGTACTGGCCGCAGTGACAAAACTGAAAATTGTTAAAAGCTGTGTTAAACCCCAATAAATAATTATACGAGATCAACTAGTTTCACAAATGTTTCAACCGTATCACGGCCAATTCACATTGCCTGCATGTTATGGCTTTTTCATACAAGTATTGTATACAGCCTTGTTGCCGAACGATTGACTACCTACCTACATTTATCATTTAAACAATTGGTTTCAGACGATTTGTTTAATTGGGGTTTTACACCGCTTTCAATATTTCAGTTACATCACGTCGACAGTTTACATATTCATAATCCCTGGGACAATAAACCAGTACATGGCTAGGGAAATATACAACCATTGTTCCACGATTGGGGATCAAACTTGGTTTCAAATCTCCGACGCTAGCCATACGACCACGACGGATTCCTTGGTGTAAAACGAAAGACACAAGTCGCCATGACTTTTTGTCAATCATCTGAACGATTAAATGGACGGGGTCAGGTTTCCAATTCATGACCGTTAGTTTTATAAGCCTCGTCAGAATCGACTGAGCTATTGTTGACAGAAACACATTTTCTCGAAAACCTATCACAGTGTATATTGACATGTTATCGGGGCGACGTGATTTGGCTGAAATTCTTTTGGAAATGGTGTAAACTGTAAATTTCAGAACATGTTTAAATATTAAAACATGTATATTTAGTCTTTAGAGAGGGATAGAGTGAGTGTATGATATTGCTACACTGTTTACACTATATAATTGTGAATAATAACTTTGTACTATGTACATTTTCAATATAGGTACTGTTTTGTCTGTATCTGCCAATCAATCATTCACTATTTCCAGGTATGGGGGTGACAGAAGCGGTCTTTTCCCCGTTGTGGCCAATATTTTAGAGAAAATCGATTCAGAACAGCAAGCCAGCATTGTGAATGTCGTAAGTCAAGTACGGGTCCGAAGACCTAGTGTACTTACAAATAAGGTACGGTATATCAGATACGTATTTTTTCTCCATTACGTCGTAAAGATAACATTATGTCATATAGTGTAAATATTTCCATTATTGCGTAAAGTGTCACTCTCTCCGTTGAGTCATATATAGTAAATATTATTATATAGTGTAAATATCTCCATTTCGTCATATAGTGTAAATATCTTCACTACGTCATATGGGTAAACATCGATTTTCTCCCGTCCATAGGTAATATGTATGAAATGTGTTGTACCATATATCAAAAGATAGTGTCATCAAATGAATAGTGGCGCAGTCACAATATTCCTACGTTTTGATTGGATGAAAAGAAAAATTTCAAAACAAAACAAAATTCTAGATGACATGATAAAATAAGATGATACTTACTCGACAACGGAATGAAAACAAATAATCTTATAGGATAATTTGCGTTTAATATCACTCGTTTTCTATTTTTAAAATGAATCCAAACAAATCCTTTGTTGACCAGTGTTGTAATTGTGACGTCATTGTAATGTAAAGTATGAATAAATACCCATAAGGGAAATAGTAGGAAAGGATAGTGTGACTCGTAAATGATGTCCCTTAAATTCTTTTATTTTCATAGATAGTACTTTATGAAGGGCAATTCGATTAAGTGTTGTACCTGTCATCATGTACTTAATATCTCGGCCATATTTTAAAGTGGAATATATGCTTAAAAATATGATGAGTGTTAGTTAATAAGCATAGGACGGTAGGAATCGTTACTTGCTAATATCTCTATGAGGTCACGATAACCGGCATCAGCATTAAGGCATAAAGTGTAAATATCAGCATTTTGGCATATAGTGTAAATATCTCTAATGTGTTTTTATTGTTGTGTGTGTACTGTGTTTTTCAGGAGCAATTCAAATATTGTTACGAGTTAGCCAGTCTGTTTGTAGAGAACAACAGTGTGTATTCCAATCTGTTATGACTTGCTAGATGGGCGACTTAGTTAATGCTTTGGACACTCAAAGCCAACGAAGCAGTACTTCGAACTTCAAGAAAGAAGCTACCATTTAGACTTGTTTATAAATGCAATTGTCAGGAAGCGAATTTGTATCAGATCGTAAGTGGTGACGTCTTTATAACGACATTTGATATAATCCAACGGGGGATGATTCCTAGTAAAACATATTATTTAATATTCAAAGTCTGTGTATATGTTTGTATACATTTTCTTAACATACACATTGTACATATAGTGTTTATTAACCTTTTAATATTTGCTTTATGTGTTCTTTACCGAGTGATATTGAAAGGTGCTTTGTTTGTATCGTGTTCAACGCCGCATTCAACAGTTAGTCAGACATATCACGGCACTTCCTTGGTAAATCACTATTAATGCTGGTTATTTACAAGGAATGTTGGTCATGTTATCCTAACACAAGCGCTATTATTTGTTCCCTTGGCCATTTGCGAGTTTGTTATGGTGTTTAACCCCGCGATCAACAGTATTTCCGTCGTATCACGGCGTTTCCTAGATAAATTACCAGTACTGCTGGTAAGCGTATCTTGACATAAGTGCATCGGTCTTTCTGCAATCCCTGAAAGCCTTAGCGCAAATGAGGGAAGCCATTACGATTGAACTATGGTTCTTCGCTCTTGTGACCAGTTATATCCCGGCGTTAGAACACATTCTGTGGGACTATCGAATACTTCACTAACAGCAATATAAAAACGATCCTTAGTATTGCGCTTCATATTAAAGAGACATCTTTTCTGAGAAATACTTTAAATGTATCATGATTTCTTCTTGGAAAACTCTTGGTTGCTTGATTGATTGATCATTCATTCACTCATTCATCCATTCACGCATACGTCACTCGTTATGTACTTCACGATTGCAATTTAGTTTTCCTGCTTTTTAAATGTAGTTGAATGAGTTTTATTTCTAAAGAACCTTACCATATTTTTACATGGCTCATCCTCAATACGTTTATATAGTTCTCATGTTTAATTCATTTTTAATTCATGTTCAATTTTTGATTCATCATAACTATACATTCCGAATTAAGCATGTCTGTTCGTATTTTCCTGTCATGTATATGTTGTATGTATATTTGTATGTTTAGACAATAAAGGTCTGTCTGTCTGTATGTCTGTCTATGTAATGCGCTTTATAAATAGTACTTCACCATGACCGATTCGAGCGTGGATCGAACTAGAGCGACAAGACGTAAATCCCTTTACAAAGCAACGGTGGAAAGGGTATTTGATAGCCACGAGCATGGATCAAACTGGAACAGCAAGCCCTAAATCCAACTAGTACGTCACAAGGCAAAGGTGGAAATGGTGTTTGACGGCCACGAGCATGGATCGAACTGGAACGCCAAGTCCTAAGTCCCTATAGCACGTCACACAGCAATGGCGGAAAGGGTATTTGATAGCCACGAGCATGGATCGAACTGGAACAACAAGCCCTACATCCCACTAGTTCGTACGCGGGAATGGCGGAAAGGGTATTTACGTCCATGAGCGTGGATCGAACTGAAACGCTAAGTCTTAAATCCCACTAGTACGTCACAAGGCAGGTCCTAAATGCTACTACTAGTACATCACAACAATGGCGGAAATGGTATTTGACGATCAAGAGCGTGGATCCAACTGTAACAACAAGCCCTAAATCCCATTAGTACGTCACACGGCAATGGCGGATTTCTTCACTTGATTTTAATAGAACATACATCATGGCTCGTTTCTATCCTTTACTGATTATTACATAAGTATTTAACAGCTTTTTTAATTGCTACATCTTTATTTGTTGCTACATATATCGTTTAAAGATATCTGACTTGTTAAAGTGTTTTTTACATGTACATTCATCTGCATCTACAATAAAACAGCTTTTGTACCATAAACTGCACTTCTCAAATTAATTGTTTTCTGTTAAAACCGTTTCAATAAAACCTTCAGACAACATATTAACAGTAGTCTCTAAGTCGAATGGGACTCATGAATTATTTCCGAGTTATCGCTGAATTACTGCATCTAGTTCTACTTTATTTGTTTGATGAGATTCACATTTCAATTATACGTAAGTGCTTTTTTCGAAACACTAGCAAGTGACCAATTTCAATCGAGATAGCAAAGCACCGGTATTTCGGAATTGCTGTTACACTGTTTTAACTTGACTAACTCGTTCCATTAAGTGGTAAGAGTTATCGTTGAAGTAAGTGACAAGAGTTAACGTTCCAGTAACTGGTAAGAGTTATAGTTCCTGTAAGTGGTTAGAGTTATCCCGCATAGTATCCACCGTATTGCTGGATAGGTTAAGTCTGCTACTGACATTAACAGTTTTTCCAACATATAATAAATATGGAGCAGACAACTTAGACTGAAAAAGTCTTGGCAAAAATATGAAAAACGTTTACAAATGGAACAAAACTTTCGGAACAAATCCGACCAATTCATGAACATTGTGATCAGCAGCCACCTGTCTTAAGCAGCCAGATTATCCGTTCCCTTGGGTGGCTGCTGATCGCAAGTTTGTCTGCATAAAAGTTGAATCGAGTTGAAAACATTGTAGCAAAAGGAGAATTTGCTCATTAGGAACAATTTCACATTTTATGAAAATGTTTTCAAGTATCCCGCTGTAGCGGAACCAAAACGCGTATGTAGGAGAGAAAGGGTTAATGTAAGGAATCGACGGACAACCTCTGATTGTTGATATAAAACATTTTATACATTGAGTCTACGATGATGGTTACCAGTCACATGCATCAATAAAGTAACCTTTTTGCTGTAACTATATAAGCCCTTCCAAGAGAGAACCAACATTATGGACTATGCGTAATGTATCGCCCTGATCAGCCTGCGCATGCTAATCTGAGCCGACACATTATGTCTCAGGGGGATAGATGTAAACGGTAATGATTCCTGAAACAGAACATCCACAATGTATTATATCATAAAACAAGTGATTCATGACCGCCCTGGAACGCTACCGTGCGACTCAAACTTTCGAGTCAATGACAAGTTTTGAACCCCCTTTAACATAGCACAAAACATCTGCAACAGACGTCTAGGCAAAAAATGATGAAATTCAACTTTCGAATAGAGTTGAAAACATTGTATTTTCAAAAGTCGACTGCTAAACGCATAGGAAAATAGGAAAAGGGTTAAAATAAAAAATTAATTGTAACTGCAATTTTACATTTCAAAATGAACGTTTAATACGTATGAGACATGTCCAATGAATATTCTTCATAGGCGTAAATAGCATACATAAATAGGCAAACTGTTGAGAGGACACACGTCCGATGCCGACGAACATAAGGTGGCCACAACGGCTCTAGCTGTCCCCAGAGTGAGCTATGAAAGCTACATGTTTTGTCTAAAAAACAAAATAAGACAATTTAATGACAAAACACAATACATTTTAATCCTTAATAACATTATCAATTAAATATCAATCAAAATATCATTTTTTTTATTTTCCGGATCTAGATTTACTGCTTTTCTTTTGAATTCTCCATGTGGGGAAGGGTTGAATCACAAGGAATAAGTTGTTCTTCAAGTATTAATATCGTCTCGGCTTATTTCAGCATTATATATTGTATCGCCCCTTAATTCAGCATCATACATTTGCACCTGTTATGTCGATTTGGTGTTGTCTCTAATTTCAACTTCACATCACGAATGTGTACTCTTTAATAAGATGGCCCTGTTCATGTCTGTATTCAATCGTCCCTTATGTCAATACATATAACGCACACACGCCTGTCCATGTCCATATTGTCTCTCTCTTTATTCACCATTAACGCACACGTTCACCTGTTCATAACTTCATTTAGTTAGCATATCTAAATTCAACGCCATATCGCACACGTGCACCTGTTAATATATATAATGAATTGGCCCCTATTTCAACATCTATTCCTGCATGTGTATTTGTTCATGTCTAGATGGTGTGACACCGTATTCTAACATCAAGTGACGGACGTGCACCTATTCATATCTATCTTTATTTACATATATCACGCACACATGCATGTTTATGTCTTAATTTCGTTGCCCCTTATTTTAACACCATATCACGCACGTGCATCTGTACATGTCTATATTTAGCTGTGTATTTTATCAGCATGAAATCGCGTACTTATGCCCTTTTATGTTTATACTAAGTTGCCCCTTATTTAAACATCATATCACGCACGTGCATCAGTTCATGTCTTTATTTAGCCGCCTCCTATTTCAATAACACATTACGCACGTGCATCCGTTTATATCTGTGTTTTGTTGCCCTTTATTTCAATATCATATCACGAACACGCACCTGTTCAGGTCTGTATTGTGTTGCCCTTTATTTCAATATAATTCCGTGCACGTGCAACTTTTCATGTCTAAATTTAAATGCCCCTAGTTTCAACATATTAGCACGCACATGCACTAGTCCATGTTTACATTTAGCCGCCCCTTATTTCAATATCATAACACGCACGTACGCTTCTTGATGTCTTTATTGTATTGTCCGATTTGTCCCTTATGTCAACATCCTATCACGCAATTGTGCCTGTCCGTGTCTATATTTAAATGCCAACTATTTCAACATCATATCACACACATGCACCTGTTTATGTCTATACTTAGTTGCCCTTTGTGTGAAACATTTCCCACAAATAGAACAAACGAACGGCTTCGGGCCTATATGTGTTAATAAATATTGGTCCAGCACGGTTTTTTTACTGAATCTCTTTGGACAGTACGTACAGGAGTACGGACGGACGCCGGCATGGGTCATCATTAGGAATTTCAAATTCCGAACATTTTTAAACCGTTTGTTGTATATCGTGCATATGGATCTCTCTGCCATTGTCGGTGTACTTGATGGAATTGTGGATAATAAGCTTTTGGGTATGGTTTAATTTCCGTTTCCGCTGAAAGATGATGCTTCCTGAATGCTTGCATCAGATAATTCGGCACCTTTTTATTCTAATACAGATGGACTTGTGGCGGGAACCTGAACAACGTCTCCACTGTGAGCGAGTGCTTCATCATCTTGAACTGAAAACATATTGAAAAGAACTCAGAGCTTTCCTTGTTTGCTAACATGGTGTTTTACAACGTTATCAACACTGTTCAGTTATATCACGCCATTTTATGAGTAAATTACCAGTAATGCTGTTCCATTTATCCTGACACCATCGAGTCCGTCGTAATACTAACCCCACAACCTTGAGCGCCAAGGGGGAAAATCATAGCTACCATTTGTTAAATGTCCACTAACCACCAAGGCGGTTTCATATGTGTAGATGAAGTGTGTATTTAATGTTTTAAAATCAATATCTCAAACTCTAACCCTCTGATGTTGGTACTCAATCAAACGAAGCGTCTAAGATGAATATTTTGAGCACCAACTGCGTAGGCTTTATTAGGGTGATATGAGAGATATTTAGAGGGAGGAGCCTAAATATCCCCTGAAGAACAACGAATGAATGTATATTGTTTTATGGCGCATCGACAGCTAAGGTCATTTAGCGCGCATTTAAATTTTATTATTCATGTTCCCTGGGTGAACAAACCAGTACTAGGCTAGAACATGTGCCTTGCCCAAGGGCACTCCACCATGACCGAATTGCCGCGACTGGGGAAGAACAACGACAAATCTGAAACAGACGTTCCTTTTCAACTATTCCACCTCCAGGTATGGCTCAACATTTAAAATGGTATTTCACGGTGACGAAATCATGGGTCTCTTTTATGTTATATTGACCATTTCTATGAACAAAACCCAGGCCTATGAATTACACTGAAATCCTATTTAAATAATTCCCACATGTAGATGCTTTCAGTCGCCTCTGCATCCGACGGCTATTTAAAAGAATGTGTCAAAACGATAATGCTCCAAACCAGCAATTGTTCCTTTTGCCATAATATTTTCAACTGTTTTCAATAAGTATATTTTCATTTATTCCGATATTTACACATTTTTGAAAAGATCTTATCAACGTCAAATGCTGTTGTTGTTTTTTTGCACATGGGAAAGGGTAAAAACTTAAATTGGAAATCAAAAGTGTCGAAACAGCCATGGTGTTGTTGATTTTTTTGATCCCGCGACTATTTATCTCAACGGGACTATTTATCTGAAAGGGACTATTATCTCAACGGTACTATTTATCTCTTAAGGGACTATTATCTCGGTACTATTTATCTCTCACCACGACTATTTATCGGCACTATTTATCTCACAACGAACTATTTATCCCCGGTATATTTATCTCAACTGGACTATTTATCTATCAACAAGACTATTTAGCTCGGGGACTATTCATCTCCCAACAAACGATTTATCTCAACGGACTATTTATCTCTCAATGGAACTATTTACCTCTCAATGGGACTATTTAGCTCGGGACTATTTATCTCTCAAAGGGAAAGTTTATCGGGATTATCACAATTATTTAGCTTTTCCAAATAGACGGTAAGCCTATTCATTGGTGGAAGACCAATGATGTTTGACACATTGACATTTGTTGTCAAATATTGGAAAGAATTTTGGATGAGTTTGAGGTTCAAACTCACAAACCCAGGGTTAACGGTATGCGTCTATATCCACAGAGTTATCAGGGCTCGTCTCCACAAATCAAATACAAACAATGATTATGATGACAGAATTAATACGCATCTTTACAAAAAGGTCAGGATCAGGTCAATATTGTAGAACTATAACAACAACAACAACACAAAATCAACAGTTTACCGGACATGATAATTTATAGATGTTTTAGATTTGAAAGCAAATCTGAGAAAAATATAATCTAGAAGTGCTGCTTCACAAAGTTGCCTTAACCTTTTCCCACATGCAGACGCTTTCTGACGCCTCTGCAGCAGACAACTTTTAAAAACATTGTGGCAGACGGTGAACTTGCTTAAATACCACAATGTCGTCAATTCTATTTAATAATTAAACTCATTCATGGTAAAACATATTATTTTCTTATATACAGAGTATCATTTACAATAATCTATTTTCGCAAAGTAAGTCTGTGTATTGCTAGAAAATTGCTTAATGATTCATCTTTCATATGTTGTAACCATAGTCAGTTTCCATAACAACTTGTGTTTATTGTTATTTTTTCTTTCATTTATTATGATTTATAACGCATTTGAAGAAATGTTTAAAGATTATATTTATTGTTGATAGAAGACAAAAGATATTGCAAGGAAGACTCTCATATATTTTTTCTTAATTTTCTAGTTTTTGAATGAGAAATGTTGAGTGTTGCCATGGGAACAATGAACTTGATACCGATTTAATTTGTGGCGATTTTTAAAAGGAGGGGGCATATGAGCAAACACACTTTGCAAATCTCATTTCATTTTGAAGAGGAGCCATATTTGATGGTAACTGCACAGTGTCCTTACCAGTACTTCTGGTAGGCGTATACAGGCACCAGTGCAACAGTGGCAATGTTATCCACTGCATGAACGAGGCGTTTTGTTCAATTTAGAGAACTGGATGTATATCTGTAATTTTGAAAGAATTATGTGAAAAGGAGATATTGCTCGTTTGTTTCGTACAGACAATGTCTGTATTTGGTAAAGGGTTAAACATACAGTGCAACTTCCGTTTAAACTTGTTTACTATATATCGATTACAAAACAAGCGTTATATATTAATCAGATTCGATGTCTGCTTCCTGGAAATTGAACCAGTACTCGCACCGTTTGTGTGAAAAAATCCCAATAGCATAACCCGCTCATCACGAGATTCGAACCCAAGACCATTAGTACGAGAGCTTAATTAAATCAGGCTCGATGTCTGCTTCCTGGAAGTATAACCAGTACTCGCACTGTGTGTGCGGAACAATCCAAAAGGCAGATCCCGCTCATCACGAGATTCGAACCCGGGACCGTTGGCACGAGGGGCGTATCTTCCGTTTAACTATTGAATATAGTTGAAATTAGTGTGGCAAAGCGTATAATTGCTTATTGCCACACTGTTTTCAAAAGGCATCTGCTGCAAATGCGTCTGCAGGTAGTATAGTGTTAAACTGTATCTAACAAACCTACAACTCAGGTGTGTGCTAGCTAGTGAACACTTTCCTACATACTACAGTTCTACGGCAGACGTTTTTAAAATACATCTTGTTAAAAAGAGTGTAAACCTCTATACATGGAACATTAACAGCATTGAATAGAGTTTAAAAGATTATGAGCAATTTATTCTTTTGTCACACTGTTTTCAAAAGTCGTCTGCTGCAGAGTCGTCAGAAAGCGTCTATATGAGGGAAACGTTTAACAGCTGTGTTTGATTAGTCGATACGACTGACAACCGCCTAAACATTTGTGTTAGGTACATTTTGATTCAACATTATATTTTACAACTTTAATGCCGACGAATTTAAACATTTTGAAAGCAGACGACTTATAATAAAGCATATCAGGTTTACACAAACTTGGCAGCCGACGAATTTTTATAACAATTAGAAATTGTTCCAAAATTAGCAATGTCTCCTTTGCCCCCAATGTTTTCAACTCAAACTTCTATATAAAAATGTTGTTTTTGTTGAAATATTTTAAAAGCAGTCGAATTGTAATATAGCAAATCAGGCTAACACATTTCGACTACAACGGACTAATTTATATAACATAATGAAATAAGAAAAAATGTCTCCTTTGCCCTCAATATTTTCCACTCATGCTTCGACATGTCAATGTTGTTTTTGTTTAAATATTTTAAAAGCAATCGAATTGCCTAATAGCATATCAGGCTTACACATTCTGACTACTTTGCAACGGAAGAATTTATATAAATTATGATCAAAGGAAGGGTTTCTCCTTTGCCCCCAATAATTTCCATTCATTCTTCGACATGTTTACGTCTTTCGCTCTTCAAAGTATTTCGAAAGCAGACGACTTTTAAATAACATATGAAGTATTACGATTAAGGAATATAAAGATTCACACGAAATCGTACGTCACTCATTGTGAATCATTAAACAATACTTTGTTTAACACGTGACTTTTGACCTACTAAAAAACAAAGACATTTCACATTGTATGGAGAAAATAATTATACAACACTGTTCAAGTGAATTGAAAACGTGCAATCTAGTTGTCAAACCATGTAAGGTCAGGATTTTATTAAATATTAATTCATATGGATACATCATTATTGTTTTATTATAGTAATCATATATCATAATTTATAATAAGTAGTAGTAGTAGTAGTAGTAGTAATGATAATAGTAATACTAATAGTAGTAGTAGTAGTAGTAGTAGTAGTAGTAGTAGTAGTAGTAGTAGTAGTAGTGGTAGTAGTAGTTGTTGTAGTAGAAGCAGTAGTAGTAGTAGTAGTAGTAGTAGAAGTAGTAGTAGTAGTAGTAGTAATTATAATAGTAGAAGCAGTAGTAGTGGTAGTAATAGGAGTTGTAGTAGAAGTAGTAGTAGTAGTAGTAGTAGTAGTAGTAGTAGTAGTAGTAGTAGTAGTAGAAGTAGTAGTAGTAGTAGTAATTATAATAGTAGAAGCAGTAGTAGTAGTAGTAGTAGTAGAAGTAGTAGTAGTAGAAGTGGTAGTAGTAGAAGTAGTAGTAGTAGTAGAGGTAGTACTAGGAGTTGTAGTAATAGAAGTAGTAGTAGTAGTAGTTGTAGTAATAGGAGTTGTAGTAGTAGAAGTAGTAGTAGTAGTAGTTATAGGAGTAGGAGTAGTAGAAGTAGTAGTAGTAGAAGTAGTAGTAGTAGTAGTAGTAGTAGTAGTAGTAGAAGTAGTAGTAGAAGTAGTAGTAGTAGTAGTAGTAGTAGTAGAAGTAGTAGTAGTAGTAGTAGTAGAAGTAGTAGTAGTAGTAGAAGTAGTAGTAGTAGTAGTGGTAGTAATAGGAGTTGTAGTAGAAGTAGTAGTAGTAGTAGTAGTAGTAGTAGTAGTAGTAGTAGTAGTAGTAGTAGTAGTAGTAGTAGTAGTAGTAGTAGTAGTAGTAGTAGTAGTAGTAGTAGTAGTAGTAGTAGTAGTAGAAGTAGTAGTAGTAGTAGTAGTAATTATAATAGTAGAAGCAGTAGTAATGGTAGTAATAGGAGTTGTAGTAGAAGTAGTAGTAGTAGTTGTAGTAGTAGTAGTAGTAGTAGTAGTAGTAGTAGTAGTAGTAGTAGTAGTAGTAGTAGAAGTAGTAGTAGTAGTAGTAATTATAATAGTAGAAGCAGTAGTTGTAGTAGTAGTAGTAGAAGTAGTAGTAGTAGAAGTGGTAGTAGTAGAAGTAGTAGTAGTAGTAGAGGTAGTAATAGGAGTTGTAGTTATAGAAGTAGTAGTAGTAGTAGTAGTAGTTGTAGTAATAGGAGTTGTAGTAGTAGAAGTAGTAGTGGTAGAAATAGTTGTTGTACTTGTAGTAGTAGTAGTTTTATATTAATTTTAATGGACGAATGAAGTCGAAATGGAACCACAAATTACTTCGAACAATCGACGTGTTGAAGGATCCATCGATATTTGTTCAAATCAATGTATTTACAGTTTCCTAATTCCTTTCAACTGTTTTTAAGAAGCTTATTGTGTAAATCAATACAGTGATAAAATTAAATCAAGAAAATGGCGCAGCAGCAGTTCTAATTGCTATTCTGAGAACTACAAAACACTGTTTTCAAAAAACGGTTCTGTTCTAGGAATTGGTTCGAGTTAAACGATATTTTCGAATGATCTCATGTTTTAGTTATCACGAGTCCAGTGTTATCCAGATGATAATCGCCATTATTGTCATCATCATAGTATGATAATAATGAAAGTAGTAATGATAGCGTCAATCTAGATGATAAAATGTCATATTATCTTTTCAGTTAAGACACTTTGGGTAAAATCCTTCAAAAATGAAGATCTGCCTGACTTTAAAGGTGATAGTTTGTGGATTGCTTTGTGTGTTCCCAGTTGATATCAAAGGTAACCTTAATCACTACCCCACGCATTTAGCAACCCTGCGCCTGTGTGTGTCCATTTTTTACGTACGATATAGAGAAATCCGTACTACTGAGTAATATCATACTGTGGTTACATGTTCCACATTACGAGAAGAATAGCCCTAATTAATGTCGGAGTCAGGGGTCAAATGACAAGGTCTTTACGAGAAGATGAGTCTTAGGGGCGATTTAGTTACCCTGCGCCTGTGTGTGTCCATGTTGTGCATACGATATAGAGAAATCCGTACCACTGAGAATAATCATACTGTGGTTACATGTTCCACATTACGAGAAGAATAGCCCTAATTAATGTCGGAGTCAGGGGTCAAATGACAAGGTCATTAGGATGAATTATCAAATGATGTCGTAAAGCATGACATTAAGAACCCCGTTAAACTGCGGGTAATAATTAATAATACTTGATAGTTATGAGAAGATGTGCAATTTTGGTTTTCATGGTCACATGTCAAAAGTCAAGGCCACTTAAGCCAATGACTAAATTATTTCGTGAACACGATTTAGAGAAAACTGTAATACTGAGGATAAGCAAACGTTTTTCCTTACACAAAATACGATACAATACACATTATTTGATTAAATTGGTTTCCAAACTGCATTAATTGCTCATCGTGAGTGTTATCATATATTTTCTAGTCTGAGGATTACACTCTAAGACAATATGGAAAGAACAACGCAACATGTGATAATAATTTCGTTTTTCAGGCAGGACATGCGGGTGTTCATATAATGGTGATACATGTACGTCATGTCATGTCGGATGTTATTTACTAGACGGCTGGTGTTACGACTGTCAACAAAGCTGTGCCAATTGTTCCAGTAGAAATAATTGTTATGTATGTAAGCCAGGATACTATGGACCGATATGTGACCTTGACTGTGTTGCATGTCACAATGGGTCATGTGCCAATAACGTCTGTACTTATGGTTGTGCAGATGGATATTATCAGTATGCAGGAGATGGTAATTGCCGACGATGTAATACCGAATGTGTTACATGTAACAGTATCTCAGAGTGTACGTCATGTACAGAAGGACGTACTGGTTCCTCCTGTCAAAACTGCACAGATGCTTATCGTCTTAACAATGGGCAATGTATTCAATGTAATACCAATTGCCTATTTGATAAATGTTTTAACAACGATGGAGGGTGCGCAGATGGATGTAAAAACGGCTGGTCAGGCTTGAGATGCAATGATACGTGTGCTACAACTTGTGATTCGTGTGAACGATACAATAAATCGACATGCAACTATTGTACACTCAACCATTACGGTACGTCATGTGAAAGGGAATGCAGTACGAACTGTGTCGCAAAAGATGGCCTCCGTCAATGCAGTATAAATAATGGTGATTGCAAATCTGGATGCGTTACTGGTTGGACTGGATCAAAATGTACAGACGGTAAGGGTTATAATAGTTTTCGACAATTTGTTTTGTTTTTGTAAATGGTCTTTGCGCCGCTTTCAACAATCTTTCAGTTTTATCATGGCGTTTCCTAGGTAAATAATTAGTACTACTTGTTCATTTATCTTGACACCAGAGTCATTTGTAATGCTAATCCAATAAATCCGATCACCAAGGAAGGAAAGCTATTACTTATAAGCAATAGGTACGACCCACCCAAGGATGAGTTTTTGATAAGTTATTTCCTATTATGGACCAGCTTTGTTTGTTTGAATGCTATGTTCCACATTAGTTCAGTTATATCACGTCGTTTTCAGTGTAAGTTACCAAATGCTTTTCATTTCCTAATTAAGAGTTTTGAACACCATGCTTTGACAGAAAATACGCCAGGTATATACTTTTAAAAACTGTTCCATTTAACCACGAAAAACTTTATAGATATCGTTTATATATGGTTTTAACGCTTTTGTATTGATAAAGGCACTTTTATGCTTTTTTGTATAAACACTGAGGGTTACAGAAAGGTCATGATTTAAAGGTCATTATAAAAAAGTACACGTACAGTGGACTCGCGATAACTCTCGAACATATTATAGTTGAATTCGACTATATCGTTTAACTATGAACCATTTCATGGAACGGATGTTTCTTCAGAATCAAAGCGCCAAAAGCACTATGCGGCGATTATGTAGAAAATCCTGCAAAGTTTCAAGCAGTGTTTCGGTGAAGGTCTTGCGATTTTCAATAATAGTGCACTCTGGTGCGTGTAGGTTTGAGAACATTCAAGAGTGAACACTCTATAAGCTGAATCTTTTGACTGTAGAATAATGTAAGTTTGCCAGAATGTTTGAATGGTGATATCTAAGTTACGTTCTAATAAGGGTCATGTGTTCAAAATAAGGCCATACCAAATTTAAGAAAAATCTAGTTGCTACTCGATAGACCACCGTTTTACCTCAAGATCGATGATTCTTTATTATAATGTTTGTCTTGGTTATATGTAAGCTAAATTTATTGTGTTATCATGTGTTCATCACCAGGTCTCTAGGCCACATTTGAATAAAATATTTTGATCACTTTAGAGATCTCATTTTCGATTTAAGCATATTTAAACCCTTTGTCAAAATATTTGTCTCTATGACATCTGGGCTATATGTTCAAAATAGGTTATGTCCTTCAAATTCTGTGGCCGAGTGGTTTTTGTCTAGGATTGTATACAGCGTGTCTCGGGTTTGATCCTAAATCACGACCGCCATGATTGAGTGCCCTTGGACAAGGCAAATTTCAGTAACTAGTGTTTACCCATGGAGAATGAATAAGTGAACTATCGCTATGATATAACTGAAATATAGTTTAAAAATGGTGTAAGATAGCAAAACTAAACCTATCAAAAACTAGATTGCCAAATTGAAGAAAATTCTTGTTGACTCTCAATGAGCTGCATGTTGAAGGTATTAGCAGTTATAGAGATAAGCGTTACAGGTCAAACTTGGTCCCCTTGTGTAAACAAACATTGTGAGAAAAACAAACACAAATTGATCATAATGAACAATTTCCTTAGTTGACAAAATGTTCATTAATACGAAAAAAAAACATAAATGGGTTTTTTCGCTTATAGTTAACGGGCGTGAGATTTTTTTTTTTTCAATAGCCCATGAAGCTTTCTGAAATGAAACTGAAAAAATCCATGTGGGCCGCCATTTTTTATATGTATAAAAAGCAGACGTAAAACACAGATTGAAAATTATTGTCGGCTTTTTAATCATTTTTTTTAAAATCGGTATTTTGGGGTATTTATAAAATGAGCAGAAAAACACGGATTGAAAATTATTGTCGTCTTTTTAATCATTTTTTTTTAAACTCGATATCTAAGATCATTAAAGTGCTGAAACTAACAATTGTACGAAAAGTTAAAAATAAATGGAAATCTATAAGAAATATGTTTTCCCGTTCGTCAAAGAAGGACGTGACGTCATTTCCGTTACACTTCATCTTGGCGTAACGTCAATGGAGCGACGTCGTTTCCCGCAAAAAAGTGGTATCAACATGAAATACCCCAAATTCCTATACATGAGCTATTGACTCAATCATTCAAAGTATAATTATGTATCAAACATTGTGGCAAAAGGATAACTTTCTCATAAGGAGCAATTGTTCTTGTTGCGACAATCTTTTCCTAAATCATAGGCCCCAGAAACCGTCTCTAATAGGGAAAGGGTTTAGCAGAAATGTGACCCCTTACATAATTTGTTCAAGTCATATTGACTGCTTGAAAAAGGCAGTCGCCAGGTGGCATCAGAAAAGGGCTGATCTATTTGCTTCTATACCATAATGCAGGTGATCGATTAAGGATCATCTTGGCCCTTATGTTTTAACCGCGTTCATTATAAATGTAATCCTCGATTTTCTGAAAGTCTTTACTTTATTATTTTCTGTTCGTAATAATAAACGACAGCAATAAGAATTGCAAATATGTTTTGATAATGCAAGACACATGCCTTTAACATTATTATTGTCTAGTCAATTACTTATAAATCCTTATTTATGGCCAAAGTATGCTCTTAAATTTGTGTTTATAATTATCTTGCGTTTTTTTCGTAAATAGGTAGCACCTATAGATATATTACAAATATAAGCATACATGATAATGATTGATCTCTAACTCAATTGCGCTACACTTTGTTGATTGCTCATTCACTCTAGAACGTATTTATGTGAATCAGTGATACACATACGTATGTGCATCACTGGGTCATCTCATTGTAATAACATTCGAAAGTACAGGTTTATAAGTTAACCAATGTGACTTATACATATCAAATCTCAGGTGACCTAAAATTGTAAACTCACAATTGAACACAATGTTAAATATCAATAGATAGATGCACCTAAATTTTCATTATGGTTTAATCATTTAAATACAAAATGTGTCAGAATAAAAGCACATGTATCAAGTACATGTATCCACATGCAGATATTAAAATCAGCAGGGCCACGATCATCCTAATTATATCACCTAAGTGCTCTCATAGTATCAAAGGGGTCCAGAAAATAACTTAAATGCAATTTAAGATAGTGATGCTAACAAGCAAAGAGTGTCAACAAACTCCGGAAGTGTTGACACTTTTCAGATGTTTGTATATTAACATCAATGCAACAGCTGACAATTACTAAAAGACGCGTTTCTAAGAATGCAATATTTTAGCAGTCATAAGTGACTATATTGATCTGTAGAACAAATTTAATTGACGTATTGACTACAAATAATATTAAGCCTTCCACACATGAACACGTTTAGAGGTGTTTGCATCAGAGAAAAAAATGTGTTGAAATGAGCTGTTGATGAGCGATTTCTTTTTTCAATACAATTGTTTTTTTAACTCTATTCAAATATATACTTCTTTTTTTTCCATTTTTTAATTAGATGTTTTCAAAACGTACTATATATTTGTTGTTAGTAGAACAGGGATATCTTTAATGGAAAAGGACCAAGGGTTAACGATGAAGTCTCAGGTCTACTTCATCGGGTTTGTTTCATTCTATATCAATTCTTAATATGGAATCAAACTATAACTTTGAAAGAAAAACACTTGTGAATCAAAACTGTGTCTACTAAATAATAAATAATACATACACGTGTATAAGGCTTTCAATTCTACAATGTAACATAAATTTATGTCAGAACATTAAGTTCAATTATATTATTATAAAATGGTTACTGTCAGAACTTTATTTTACTCTAAAATAAAATTACAATTGAATTGCATGAACAAATCAACATTTCAGACTTTTTGTGAAAACAACAACTTTTGACAACATTGATAAATATATTATTGCAGTTTTCTAGATATTATATATTTTTCCCAAACTTGAAGCCCACAGGCAACTTGTCGAACACGCTACAAAGGCTGTGTTACAGACATAGCGCTCTTTAATGCAATTAAAACACAGACTGACAAATAGTTGACCTGATATCAGTTAATTAAGCGCCTAGTTAATTATGTGTCAAAACGCCTCTACAAGTGGTAATGGTTGAATAGAGAACAATCTCCAAGTTTTTACTTCTGCAATCATCACCTGATCATGGTGAATATGTGTGTCCAGTAACTTGGAAATTCTATGATGCATGGTTTTTCATTTTGACCTTTGACCTTTTAGTGTGACCTTGACCTTTGAGGTACATGCCTAGTCTTGTGCACGACAATTCACCCATTATCTTGGTGAACATGTGTGCCCGGTAGCTTGGGTCCCTATGCTGCATGGTTAAGATGTGGCCCGTACAAGGTACAGTCCCACCAGATAGTACTCACTTTGACATTTGACCTCTAAGTAAGCCCTTGGAATTTGAGGTACAGGCCTGGGATCTGTGCGACATGATACCTCAGCATGGTGAACATTTGTGCCCAGTAACTGACGAATCATATGATGCAAAGTTTAAACGCTGGCCAGAGAAGTATCAGTCCTATCAAACAGTACTCATTCTAACATTTGACCTCTAAGTGTGACCTTGCCATTTGAGGTAGATGCCTGGGTCTTGTGTGCGATACGCTGCCTCATCACGATAACGTTTGAGCCAAATTTCTTGGAAATCCAAGATGCATGGTTAAGATAAGGGCCGGACAAGGTCCAGACTGACGAACTCATGGAAGCACGCACACACCGAACCGCCATTGTGACAGCTATATCGAGCTCACCGCAAGCAGGATCGACAAAAACTACCAAGCTTTATAATAATATGATTTCAGACAGTTAAGTGGATATCAACAGTCAATAAACCACAGAATTCTAGATAACCCTTTCCAACGTACAACACATCTGGAGCAGACAAGTTGAGAACATATAGACAGACATATGTAAAATCTCTATAAAGGAAAGTATTCCCAGTATTGAATTGTGTTGAAAACTTTGTAGCAAAATGAGATACGGCATATAGTGTAAATATCTCAATTAGGGCATATAGTGTAAATATCTCCATGACGGCATAAAGTGTAAATATCTCCATTACGGCATATAGTGTAAATATCTCAATTAGGGCATATAGTGTAAATATCTCCATGACGGCATAAAGTGTAAATATCTCCATTACGGCATATAGTGTAAATATCTCAATTAGGGCATATAGTGTAAATATCTCCATGACGGCATAAAGTGTTAATATCTCCATTACGGCATATAGTGTAAATATCTCAATTAGGGCATATAGTGTAAATATCTCCATGACGGCATATAGTGTAAATATCTCCATTACCGTATATAGTGTAAATATCTCCATTACGGCATATAGTGTAAGTATTTCTAATGTTGATTAATTCTGTGTGTGTGATGTGTTTTTCAGGAGCAATTCAAATATTGTTACGAGTTAGCAAGCCTGTTTGTAGAGAACAACAGTGTGTATTCCAATCTATCATAATAAACGGAGCAATATCCCTGAAACTCTTAGCGCCAAGGAGGGAAGCCATTACTACCATTTATAAAGCCTCGTATGACGCAGGTGAAGACCGATCCCTGGTTCTCCGCGCTTGCGACGAACGCTCTAACCGCTACACAAACGAGTGATATGAAAAGGCACAAAACTCGTGAGTGAGTCGCACACAAAGTATAACATAGTATAATATTTTCGGTATTATATTTCTAAATACGTCATTCATTTGTAAATACATCATTTGTAAATACATCATTTGTAAATACATCATTTGTAAATACATCATTTGTAAATACATCATAACTACACAACAAAGGAATTATATGCATTGCCAATAGGCAGACTCAGCTAAAATATTCCCGCAGTTTGTGTTATGACACCGACTTTGAGTTTTGTCTGTTCTGGTGTGGTCCATATCCTTTCCCACACACAACAAATCTGCAGCAGACCACTTTGATACCATCTGGAGAAAAGTATGGAAAATCTCTTTATGAGATGTTAGTTTTAGAATATAGTTGGAAATATTAAGGCAAAAGGTGAAATTGCTCATCATGAGCAATTTCTTTTATTGTCACAATCTTTTGTTATAACTCCTTTGCTGCGGAGACTTAAGAAAGCGTCTGTATGTGGGAAAGGGTTAAGCCGTTTTCAACAGTATTCCAGTTATATCCCGTCGACGGAACACATTCTCTGAGATTTGGAGGTCTATCAAATACTTCACTAATAGAAATAAAGGCAAAGTACTCAGGAGTACTGTAAGTCGAGTTAACATGAAAACGCTAAAGATGTTGAAAATACAATGATAAGAATGTGTGACGGGTTACGCAAAATAATGAGGGTCAATATTCTGTTCATTTTGTTTCGTTTACACACTTACAGTATACAAAATAATAAAAAAAAGACTGTTTCTTATTTATAGAAATGCATATTAAATTTGTCTGAGGTTTAAAGCATAGATTCCTATGAGTTTGAGTGCCTGCATAAATGTTACAATACATGAAACGTGCCTGAAACAGTAGATCAACTATTTGTGTTAACTTTCCTTTGAAAATTTACTTCGTTATACAGGAGTTGTTTCTCTTGTATATTACAATGCGCAATAAAGAACCTAGCGTGTACTCTCCACAACTTCGAGTTATTTGTATACGTTGACCACCATAAACAATAAATGTAACTTATATGCCTTTGCAAACAAACATATTTGATATTTTTCGGCAGGATATATATGTATCCAAGAGGTTAAGCGAAAACAAAACTTGACATCCGATCCTTTGTCCAATACTGAGCATGATTACATGTATGTGTCTCGGTTGTCTCCGGCCATCTCACAGAAGTAACCGAATTTCGTTTAACATGCAAACTTATCTACTTAATCAAAGCCATAAATGTGTGTGTTTTCAGAGGCATGTTGTCAACAGCTACTGCGTTATTACGAGGTTATTCATACACGACATTTGCCTATTTTCAGTATTCATTGCGCACACTCTACGGTCAACATCCGTTAAACTCGTTAAGATTGCAATAGTCTGGTTTAATTGCTTCACAATTGAACCCGACTCAAAACGATCTTTAGTCTTGCGCTTTATATCAAAGAGGCAACTCTTCTGAGAAATACATTAAATGTATCATGATTTCTTCTTGGAAAACTGTTGGTTGCTTGATTAATCATTTATCCACTCATTCATTCACTCATACGTCACTCATTATTTACTTCATGTTTGCAATTTAAATTTTCCCGCTTTTTAAATGTAGTTACACGTGTTTAATGCGTTTTATTTCTAAAAAACAGTACCATATGTTAACATTGCTCACTCTCCAAATTTTTATATAATTCTCATGTTTAATTCATTCTTACGTTATGCATAATTCATGTTCAGTTCATTCAACATAACTATGAATTCCGAATTAAGTATGTTTGATCGCATTTCCTCTCATGTATATTGTATGTATATGTATGTGTTTAAAAATAGTACTTTGTCCAAAATCCCACTAGCACGTCACACGGCAATGGCGGATTTCTCCACGTGATGTTAATACAACATAAACAACATGGCTCGTTTCCATCTTTTAATGATTATTATAAATTTATTTAACAATTTAATTGCTACATATTTTGCTTAAAAATATCTGACTTGTTAACCCGTAACTTCGCATTACTTTTCAAAGGACGTCTGCTTTACACTCATCAAACGAACAATTTGACAATCTAGAAAACAGAAAGATTTATATTGATAAAGAGTTGAAAATATTGCAGTAAAAGGGGAAACTGCTCGTTTTGAGACATTTTATCTTTTATTGCAACGTTTTTAAAAGTCATGTTCAATGGAAGGTGTCAAATGTCGTCTGTGCGAAGTTATGGGTAAAACTGTTTCAATACATGTACATTCATCTACAACAATAAAACAGCTATTGTATAATAAACTGCACTTCTCAAAAATTGAATTACTTCCGAGTTATCGCTGAATTTCTATATCTACTTTTACTTTATTTGTTATATCAGATTCGCAATTCAACTCAATTATACTTAAGGGCATATGACGAAAGCTACTGCCGATACTCTTGTCAGTGGACTAACTCGTTCCAGTAAATGGTATTAGAGTTATCCCGCTTATTACCCACTATACAGGTTGATTTACTAACGATTCTACTTACATTACAAATCTGGTTTAATCCTTTACCATATATAATACATATGCAGCAGACAACTCAGACTGAAAATATATTGGCAAAAATATGAAAACCTTTGTAAATGAAAGTATAATAGTCAAATCGAGTGAAAAACATTGCAGAAAAAGGAGATGTTGATTATTATACCATATATGTACGAGGTTGAATATTTTCATTATTATTATTAGTAGTAGTAGTAGTTCTACCGGCCAAAGGCCAGAAGGGCTTATGTCGTGGCGATTTGTCCGTCGTCCGTGCGTTCGTGCGTGCGTGCGTGCGTGCGTCCGTCAGTAAACAATTTTTTGTTAACACGATACAGTCTTCAGCCAGATCCGCCCATGCATGTCTGGAATATGGCCCTTGAAATGGTCAAAATTGCTATAAAAGAGCTTGTTAACACGATACAGTCTTTACTTTTGATTGTATCTCAACCAAACTTAAACAGTAGTTAGATATCCATGCGAGCTCTGTTCCTTTTGAAAACCAGCCAGATCCGCTCATGTAAGACTGGATTATGGCCCTTGAAATAGTCAAATTGGATTGAACATGACCAAAGAACCATACCAGTAGAGCATAGGCCCTCATGGGCCTCTTGTTATTATTATTTCATTGGGGTGTTCAACATCAGTTAAGTAATATCACAGCAGGTGTTCAATTAAGCATATCCCTGGGTAAACAAACCAGTACTTAGCTAGGAAATGTCCCTTGCCCATGGGCACTCTATCATGGCTGTCGTGTCGCCGAGTTTCAAATCCCCGACGCTAACCACTGGACCATAGCGGATTAAAACATTGGCGACATCAAACACAGCCACGTGCATCAATAATCCAAATTTGTTGGTGTAAATATATAAAACCACAGGGTCAGGACCGCCCTGGATCGCTCACTTGAGACATTACTGTAAGGAATAATTCGGCAACGTCTGATTGTCGACTTAAACACTCTATACTTCGAGTCTTCCATGCTGGATACCAGCCACATGCATCAATCGACCAACCGTTTCTGTGTAAATATATAAAACAAAAGGGTCAAGACCGGCCTGGATTGCTCACTTGAGACCCTTATGTAAGGACTAATTCAACAACCTCTGATTGTCGACATAAATACTCTATACATTGAGTTTTTGATGCTTGATACTAGCCGCATGCATCAATAAACAAACAATCAATTATTTTGCTGTAAATATATAAAACAAGACGGTCAGAGGACCGCCATTGATCGCCCATTTGAGACTCTCTAACCTTCGAGTCAATGACAAGTATTGAATCCTCTTTCCAATATACCACAACCAATCTGCAACAGACGTCTAGGCAACATTTAGTTAAATACTGTGTTTTTAAAAGTCGTCTGCTGTAGATTCGTCAAAACGCATATGAACGTAGAAAATGGTTTACAAGATGAAAGAATTTTTTCTGCAATGTTACATTTCAAAATGAACGCTTAAGCCTATTACGTATGAGACATGTGCAATGCATAATCTTTATAGGCGTAATTTGCATACAGAAATAGGCCAACAGTTGCGGAGATACGTCGGACGAACATAAGGGGATCACAAGGACTTAGCTGTCATCGGAGTGAGCTATGCACATTACATGTTTTGTCTAAAAAATAGAATAAGACAATTTAATAACGAAAAACAATAAATGCTAATCATCAATGACCTTATCAATTCAATATCGATCATTTTGATAATATCATGACTTTAACTTTCCTGTTCTATTTTTACTGCTTTTCTTTAGACGTATCCATGGGGGTAAGGTCTAAAACTCACTGTATAAGTTGTTCTTCACCAATTATCAGCATAATATTGCACACGGGCACATGTTCATGACTATATTGTCCTTTTGTGTCGCAACTTACATCAAAATCATGCGCATGTCCATTTTTGTTATCCTTAATTTCATCTTCGTATCACAAACGTGTACATCTTTAATTATCTGGCCTATATTTCAACATAATGTCACGCACATGCACCTGTTTATGTCCGATTCAGTCGCCCTTTACTTCAATAAATATTACCCACACACATGTTCATGTCTGTATTCAGTTGCCCCCATGGGAAGGCAACATTATGGTCTTTGTTCACATGTGGTCTTTAATTGCAGGGTCATTTACGCAGAAAATGAGTAGTTGGGAAAATAAAAGTGTGATTGCTATAGACAGGCAAATGCTAATCAAAGTTGGTCGTTTGAACAGGTTTGACTGTATAGACGCTTTTTGACGCCTCTGTAGCATACGACTATCGAACACATGTGGCAAAACTGCTCATCATGAACATGTTGAACGGTGTTTGAGTTATGAGGGTAAAGTTGTGTGACTCAGTCTTCTCTAGATCAATACACTGATGTGTAATATATTTATATAAATTTCCTCGTCTGCTTGACTTCTTTGATAAGGAAATATTGTATCTGGGTTACTGCTTCCTGTAATAGACGCTTTCAAATTGAACACATCAGATGAATTAGCTGTGAAAATGTTGAAAAACTGGTATTGTTGTCAAGCTGAACTGTTTAAAGGCAAAATACAATTGACTCACGGTAACTCGAGTTCGACATGGACACAGACATAACTCCGAAATATCGGCGTGTTCGACTATTCGGAAACAATGCATTTGATTCAACTTTTCATCTGATAGAAGCGTTCAAATTGAAAACGTCGGATGAATTAGCTTATGCAATTAAAAGAATTTCAAGTTTTTTAAAACTAGAGACAAAGTTATTGATGCCGCGCAGAAGCGCTGTGTCAGTATTAAATACGTTTCAATTGTGTACCACGGGGTTACGTATTCGCAAAGGGAGCAACCAACATTAGTATTGTAAAGAAAAACTCTGTAAAGTGTTTGAAAAAAAACAATCTTTATGAATCAATAAATTGTAAACTGATTTAAGAAACAACAAGATTATAAATACGTATGTCTTCTATCGTTATTACAAAACTTTATACACATTTAATTTGTATTTAATAACTTTTCTCCAACTTCCTAGGCTATGCTTTTTTAATTGTTCGGTTTACAGCCGTGACGACCTGATTCATCAAAACTCATAAAAAAAGTTTCGGGGAATTACTTTATCAAAACAATAGGTCGGGCTCTGCTCGTGCCTTTCAATCAAGCTTGCTTAAGAGGGGAGAGGCGAGCTTGACCGAAAAAACGGACTCAAATTGAGCCAATCAAGGCCCCCTATCAAACGATTTTTAGACCATTGATTTTACACATAGAACGATATAAACATATTTACTTTTAAGCAAACAAGTGATATATATATATACATTTATTCTAACGAAACAATAATTTTTAAAACAATAGTCCTATGTACAATTATTAAAACAGAATACGGGAGAAATGTTAAGCAATTGGAAAGAAATAATCGAAATAGATGAAATTAATAAGTAAAATATTGAAATCATGAAATAATAGTCCCCATACAAATTTTGAAAGGAGAAAACAATGGCAACTCGCCAAATAGCTTCATGCCGAAAGTGATCATGATCTGGATGTTGTTATCGACGTGTTTGAGTTATATACTTGTTCGAGTTATCGATATGTTCAAGTTATCAGCGTGTTCGAGTTATTTAAATGTTACAGAATGGGTATTATAAATAGATGTTTTATTTTGGTGTAAACAAAAACCACGTTAACAGTGGACTATTGATGAATCGAAGTTGAATGATACAGATACATCACTTCGAGTTATCGACAATTACGAGTGATCATTTAAATCATATTAACTAAAATTGATGTTTAGTCAGCCTCATGATTTATTCATAGTTTATGTTTATTGAGAAAAGACAACCAGTGATACAAATTTGAGCAATCATTACTGCGATGTTTTCATCAGGTAGATACGTTCTCTAGGAAAGTGTTTGAGATAAAGGATATATTTGAATTAACACATGTCCGAGCTATAACGAGTCCATTGCATTTGTTTAAATAGTTTAGTTGAAGTGTTATAATAGGTCTTGTCTGGTTTCAAGGTGTATAACGCAGAAATGCCCCTTTAGTGACATTGTTTATGATTTGTTCAAGCAATATTGATTGGTTGAAAAAGATAACTACCAGGTGGCATTAGAAAAGGGATCAACTGAACATTAGATTCAAACGAAATCTCCTCCTAACCAATGGACTGATATCAACCAAACTTCATAGGAGTGTTCCTGGGGTGGTCCTCTTTCAAATTGTTTCAAATTGTTATGCATTATTATGAATGTCCTTTCCTGATAAACTGTTTTCATTTGCAGTTCTTTCCCATGGTTGCATAATGGCACACATTGTAGTGCTGGTAGAACTGTTTACACATATAGGTTTTTAGTAATCAGAACCAAGATGGTTGCATAATGGCACACATTGGAGTGCTGGTAGAACTGTTAACACATATAGGTTTTTATTAATCAGAACCAAGATGGTTGCATAATGGCACACCTTGGAGTGCTGGTGGAACTGTATGGATGGTGTTCTTGTAACGAAAGTTAAATGTTATATTTTGTAATAAAAAAAAAGTCTTTACTATGTAGATTTTGTTAAATATAATGTTCAAGCCATGAACCCCCGTACATCAATATGTTTCTTAGCAAATACTATTTTTAAGATTCCGTATTCAGAGCTATGGATAAGGGGGTTTCGCAAGTTCTAAAATCTGTTTTTGATCCTCTAAACCTATGTTGTTCGTCCTAAGAATAGACAATTCTCTTGAGTACACACATCATAGGGGTTTGTTGGAAAAATAGATAGGTATTGTTGGGAAAAGGACTGTACATCTCTCCTTATTTGGATCTCTGAAAAAATATGATGTAAGAAATGTAACATCTCAAAATGTATACGAAATATTTAAAATGAAATTAAAACCTTGCTGGAATTTGATGAATTGCATAATATTTTCAACTCAATCTAATGATTACTCTTTAATTTATTGAGAAAGGTCATATTATTTCTCAGAAGTTGTCTGCAGCATATTTGTTGTATGTAGTAAAGGGTAAGTCAAACTTTTTAATCTGTCTTTGACACAATGTAAATAATATACAGCGGACATCGTTAAAAAAAAAATGTGTAAAAAGAGAAATTGCTGGTGAAATGAAATTCCACATTTTTTTGCTCAATATATTCAAACTTACAGTCAAATTTATACATGTGAAGTACTGGGTTTAAAATTCTACATATACATTCATTTTACTGATATTTCTCGTACACTCCAAACAGAGCATTTATTTACACTTTGCCACTTACAACAAACTTTCAAATCATATTTTGGCAAAAATGTGGAAAATATCCATGAATAAATTTATTACAGAAGACAACTGCAGATAATATAAAATTACACACATTTATTAAAATATTTGACAATGTAAATCAAAGCTATTCCCCACCACATGGTGAAGCCATACTGCCACCAGCAAATTACAACATTTCTTTTATTAAAGATGGCCACATTCCCCACTGTCTTCAAACCCCTTATTATCCGAAGAAAGGAACTGATCTAAACCTTTTTGTAATGTATTTACCAATATTTCATTTCCTGTTTGCCGACAAATGCACCCCATCACAAAAAAGGAGTTGGTCAGTCTCAACTATGTCAGGGTAATGTAAATACTTGCCCCCATTATTAAGAATAAAGTGTGCTATACCATTGTTTACCCTTTTTCCTAAACCTTTCAAAAGCTTGTTGATTTTGTTCTTCCCTCTCATGAAGTCTTGGAAGAATTTGCGACCATTGTTGCCTGTGGGAGAATAACTAAAAGTTTCATGAAGTATTGTTTAATTAAATGTAAGAGTGCAGCAGTTGTTTTTCGACCAATATAATTTCCACCAGTGAATGACTAGCACATGTGGCGGTTCTTGCACTGTTAAGAGATGCCTGATTAAAGGAATACTCGTTTTCCATACCAGTCTTCTTCTACCCTGCCAAAATATTTCCACTTGTCCTGCCATACCAAGCTGCGAACCATTTACACCACAGCTCCTTGCATAACAAAAGGCTCTTTTAATAATTGGTGACCCAATAATCCATATCAGTTTATGGGCATCTGAAAAAGACTTAATATCTCAGTAAGTCATGAGATCACTGAACTCAGAGGCTAAACCGTTATGACATCAATGCGTCTGACTTTATATAAGGACGTCAGACGGAATTCTGATGTACGATTTAAATGCACATGATGTCTATCTGCCGTAGGATTGTATCTTTGCATCGGAAACCCCATTTCTCGAAGCAGTTGTAACTGCTCCAATCCGAAGGGAATGATATTTTCAGTTTGCGTTGTGCAACCCCAATATATTAAGTGATTTCTTTAATACAGCTGCAAACTGATATATTGTAACTGGAAGACTATTTAAATGACATAAAAGATAAATGCAATTCAATGGTTTCCTCTTTCTTGGCTTGGTGCTTTAGCCCCTGGTCATAGTAGTAAAACCATTGTTTTCGGAGTTGGCAGCCTGCCAATTGCTGCTAACACCCAACAACGCATTTTAGGGTGAGACTGCGCGAGAAAGATATTTCAACATGGATTCAACAAAACTGCATTCATAAGGTTAAGATCTCCATGAAAAAGATCATTATAATGTTGTTGGAACATCAGTGTGAACAAGTTAAGGCGTGAATTCTCCAGTATAAGTTTAACAAATGATTTAGAAGTTAATTTACCGAGAGATCAAATATGGAAGCTTATTAACTATAAACATTCGCGAAGTAGAACGAAAAAGTACACAAATAAGTCGCATGACAAATGCAGTGGTGAATTTAACGAAATTTCAACTACTGGCCTCGTGTTGTCCGACTGAAGATCGTCAATGGCGAAGAAATGCTTACAGGAATGTGCTTTATGTCTGCACATAGAGATATGGATATCAACATTTACGTTTTCTAAAATCTTCAGATGCAGATTTATATTGTTATCAAACTTATATTTATGAATTAAAAATGTAGCCTACCTAGTATCACTTAACCCCAGTCATAATTAACTTGCGAACGGTTTGCGAGTAAATTGCGGCGGATTTCTAGGCATTTTTGCGACTCCTCACGGGCATCGAGTAACTTTTAACTCGAACATAAAACCTTATCAATCATTAATCGGCTCATGCCTGACCGATGTCTGGCCAGGCATCACACTTATTGATCGAGCGCCGTGCCAAATTTTGGACTACCCATACAATCCAGGCTACGCTCAGAGCCCGGCCGGAAATCGGACAGACCTTGTTCGGGAGCAGGCCGGAGTCTGGCCGACCGCCCACTGTGGCTCGCAGGTTATGAAAGCTGGCTCATCGAATCACATTCATCAGCCCTCTTCACAAAAGGTAACAAGTTCAGGCAAAGTTTATCACACAAGTGTCAGAATAACAACCCTCGAAAAGATAGTATGTCTGAAGGAGAAGCAGAGTGCAGAACCAACAAGAGATGGAAAGTAAGTGACAGTGAAGTGAATGAGACCATATACCTCTCCTCTTCAGCCACCAATGCGACAATAACTAAGTTGTAGCGGTAAAGTGCAAACGCCAACCTTTCCCTCAACCGAGCGACCGGATCGCGCTATACAGGTGCTTGCAAGCGCTGTAGAGGTATCAACGGCATTCTCGTAAGAATGATTATTGCTTAATAAGTCAAGTTCGAATTTGGGTCATATTGGGTCAGAAACTAAGTCATTTGGCCAAATTTAAGGGAAATCTTGTTAACACTGTACAAGCCGCATATTCTGCTTCAGCAGTTTGAAATTATGTCAGAATGTTGATCTTAATGATTTCTAGGCCAATTTCGAATTTGGGAAAATCTTGTTAACAATCTAGAGGCCGAATTCTTTGCTTCAGCAGCTTGAAATTCTGTCTGAATTATATTGAGGTCAAGTTAGAGACGAAAGGTCATATAGGGTCGGAAACTAGGTCAATACGCCAAATTCAATAGATGCTGCAGTTTTAACTTGAGCATGTTGAAACTGTTTCAGAATGTTTGTCTTGATGATATGTAGGCCAATTTTGAAAATGGGTTTATGTCTGTTAAAAAAAATGTCACTAGGCCAAATTGAAGGAAAATCATGTCAACACTGTAAAATTTGGTCATAATGTTTATCTTAATCATATCTAGGCAAATTCGAATATGCGACATGCCGGGTTAAAATCTTTGTCACTATGCCAAATTAAAGGAAAATATTGTTAATACTCTGGAGGTCGCATTCTTTGCTTCAGCATCTAGAAACTTTGTCAGAATGTTTGTGTTGATAAAATATAGTCGATTTTGGAACATGAGTCATATAAGGTAAAATAAAATAGGTCACTAGGCCAAATGAAGGCAAATCTTTATATTACTCTGGAGATTGCATTTTGAATATTTGTCAGAATAATTGTCTTGATGAGTTTTGCATTGATCAAACACTTTCTTCCAGTCAAGTACATGGTTAAAAGAATTATTTCTACTTGATCGAAGTTGTTTCAACTTTGACATATTTCTCAATATAATAAGGCAGAAATTACAAAATATTCTGCCTGAACCTGCTTTTAAATTTTCCTTTGATTCTTCATGTCTTAAATGTGTATACTTGTTAGTTCTTGCACTCAGGTGGGCGATATAGTGCAAACAAGGTTTATCAAATTTGCCGCTCCATAATATTTACTATTTTTGATATGATCTTTCAACTTCTTAACATTAAATACATAAACATAAGCTGCAATTGTTATTTCCGTTCACAATTTCCTTACTTTTTCAACCTTCCGCATGCCCCTAGACCATCAGTTATTACAGTGCTTTGATTAAATAAAGTATCATATGCCTTACAGGGCAAGTCCCTTTTCCTGTGTTTGGTATAAATGAAAAATACTCCATGTCCTTGCTGATCAGTTTTGGAAGACCTTAGAAAAACTTTTGTGGTTGAAAAGCATGGCCTTCATCATTTAAACTTGAAACATGTCATCAAAGAAATTGGACCCTCTCCACTTCACTGACCAAGGCTAAAATGCCAAGGTACTACCAAATACAGCAGCACACCCTAATTTTGGCGAATCAGCACTATCTGTGTATAGCTCAAGGGTTTCATTATCTGACCAATTCAACTGCAGTAACAATTAAAGTTTTTCAAAAACGCCATAAGGTAATTTTACTCTTACATGGTGAAACGGCTTAAATAAGCAACTCATCGCACCATAAAAACGCCTGAAAAAGGCCCTAGCTTCAGTAATGGCCCGAGTACAGAAATTGAGATGTACAACAATGGACTGCAATTCTTTAAGAGTAACCTTTTTCTTTTGAAGAAGATAAATGAGATTTGACTTCAATTTTTGAAGTTCATCTTGAAGCACTTGAATTTGAAAAAAGTATTGAATTCAATTCCAGACCAAGGAAGACAAGTTTTAAAGTCGGACCTACAGTTTTACCTTCTGCTAAAGGGACATATACTGATGCACACATATTTTCAAAGTTTGACATAGTCTAGAAACACAAGGCTGACTGAGATTAACCTAGAAATATGAAATCATCTAGGTAGTGATGCAAATAGCTACCCGGATGTAAGTACTTAAAAAGCCATTCTATAAATGCTGAAAAAAAAAGCACAAGAGATAGTGCAGTCCATAGGCAGTATTTTATCTACAAAGTAATAACCTTGTTATCGGAAACCAAGCAAGCAAAAATGGCAAAAGATGAAATGCACTTTAATTATCTATTTTACCCATTAAACAATTATTTCCAAGATAAAAATGGAATTGATTACCTCATCCATTGAAGTATAATTAACAGAACATAACTCTTAATCAATATAGTCATTTACAATAGATCCATTTGGGTATGATAAATGGTGAATTAATCTCCAAGTTCCATCTTTTTTAGGAACTAGCCCTATTTGGGAACATTTAAGATAACTAAAAGGACGGGTCTTAAATTGACCTGCAATTATACCCAAAGACACTTCCTTTATTTCTTTGTCATGAGCAATATACGGGTTCTGTTTGACTGACAACAGATTTTCACATTCAGTACGCATTCTAGGTCCCTTAAAATGTAAAAGAAAACCCTTTGTAAACCCTTCAGCCAAAATCAATGTATCCTCAGACACAGGATATTCTTTCAATTATTTTAACAAAAGGTCAACTCTTATTGGAGAAATAGCGAGAAAATCAGTGTTGCAGCATGAAAGGCCTTTACGCTGTTGAGGGTTTTGGTCGAGATGGAACAATTCCCCCAGGGGCTGCAAACTTTAAAGGAATGACTCCCCTCACATTTAATGCACTTGTGTGTAAATGTGCAAACAGATCTTTGACAGATACCTTTATAACTAAATCTATAGCATTTTGACTTGACTTGTTCATTAGCCACTTGTGGCTTATGTCGAAGACATAGACATCATCCACAATTCTTGATCGACCACTGCCCATTACATTTCTAGGAACTGAGTCATCTTTAGCCTGAACTGCTCATCATAGGATAACCATCCATTTACAGTATATTGCTTGGCCCCAAATATCTCAGTATGTAGGTATTTGAGCATGTCGGCATACTGACCACTATGCACCTGACAGTAAATGTCCATGTACATTATAAAAGCATCCGTCCATGTCTCTATACTAGTTATACGTTTGGTGGTTTTGGGCATAAGTTTGATGCTCCCACTTGAGTCTAAAGTGAGGATTTGTCCAATGCTTTTTTCAGGCGTTAACAAATTCGATAAGTTTACATACATAAAGTTTTTTGTTTCAGTGTTAGGGAAACTTGACTGGAAATTTCTTTACCAACTAGCCCCACCTGAACCTCACCTGAATCTATTGGTTCTGGTTTAATCCTAGGTGTCAACAAGGGCAACCATTTGTCAGCTACTTTCTCAACAACCATGTTCAGCTGAGAATCAGACAGAGCGGTAGGCGCATATGTCACCTGGGTTGATGGAACCTCTGGTGCCTGGTCATCCACGACTGCAGCCTCATGACGTCGACTAGTTTTTTCAGCTTGCCTTAGGCATAGTCAGTTAAACAAAATAATATTTCTGAGAAAAATGTTTAAGGCATTTTAGCAATTGTTTCTCATAAGAAATAGATATATAAATTTGGGTCATAGATCAAGTAACAATTCTGACAAACAACTAGTATGACAAGTGCATTAGCTGTATTCTTGTTGAAAAGGCCCACCCATTCAATAATAGCCAAACGAAATATATATATATATATAATACTTGACCTTTAGCTAAAATAAATACATTTGAAAAGACAATATAATGCCAATCCAATGTCTCTTGGGCAGCCAGCAATATACCCAATGGTTTATAAAATATATATTAACAAGGGCACCGCAAAGCGGATGCATCCCCTCGGCTTTCAATCAGCACATTGAGTTATCTTGTGATCTAAATATTTAAGTCCAATTTTTGACTTCGATCTTTGACCTATGACCTTGAATCAATAGGCTTCAAAATATTGTCACAAACTAACTGTATGCCAAGTTTGGATAAGATCTGTCAAGGAATGGTCAGTGTAGAGTGGTGACAAGGTTGCCACAGCTGAGATATATTGTAAGTTCAATCAAGTTCAATTTTGGGCATGACCTTTGACCTATGACCTTGAAAACCAATAGGCTTCAAGACATATCATAAACTAACTGTATAATAAGTTTTATTAAGATCGGTCAATGAATGGTCAGTGTAGAGTTGTGACAAGGCTGCCACAGCTGAAAATATTTTAAGTCAAATTTTGGGCTTGACCTTTGACTTATGACCTTGAAAATCAAAAGGCTTCAAGATGTTACCATATACTTACTTTATACCAAGTTTGGTTAAGATCTGTCAAGAAATGGTTAGTGTAGAGTGATGACAAGGTTTGTTACGGACGGAAAATATTGCAAGTCCAATTTTGGGCTAGTCCAATTTTGGGCTTGACCTTTGACCTATGACCTTGAAAATCAATAGGCTTCAAGATGTTACCATATACTTACTTTATAATAAGTTTGGTTAAGATTTGTTAAGAAATGGTTAGTGTAGAGTGATGACAAGGTTTGTTACGGACGGAAGGACACACATACATACATACGGACGGTCCCGTTACTATATCCCTTTCTCGCTTACTTCGTAACCGAGGGGATAATTAAGCGGATACCCAGTAGAATATATTTCGCCAATTTCGATAACAATACATAACATACAATCGGGTACCGAGTTAATTACTGTTGGCAGCCATCAATATATCACTTGCTATTGAAATGAAGCAGTAAACAACAATAAACAAATATTGCGCCAATGTCGCAGTCAATGAAGTACATACAACCTGGTGCCGAGTCAATTACTCTTGGGCAGCCAGCAATATACATAAAGATCGTGCAGAGAACAACAATAAACAAATAGTGCGCCAATGTCGCTGTGATGCAGTACATATCAATTCATATCCAAACTCCTTTTTTTAATATAAAACTCTCACTGCAAATACAAATATCGGTGAGCTTCAATCTATCAGGCTGTCAACAGTCTAATTGACCCAATATTCCATTATATTTGACCATTCGAAACAAATATTCAAATGTGCAAAGATCTAAGCAACAAATAAACCGCGAAAATGGCTACTTTTCCCATGTGATGCTAAAACACCGAGCCAATTTCTCCTATGCAGATTTGTGTATGTAGGATTCAATCACGCACAAACATACACTGTATCATGTAAATAATCGACAAACCTTAATTCTTTATTGCTACAATGATTTAAGCGTTTACAGCTAGATCAAAAATCGTGACAATAAGCCATCAATTATAAAAACAAAACATAGACCACGAACAGGAGATTGGGTGTCTAAAATGGAAAAGATTTTCAGCCAGGGAATATATTCCATTGAAACAATAATTCAGATCCATTGAAACAATAATTCAGATTACACGTGTTACAAGGAATGATATCTTAAATAAAAGACAATGAATACAACTGACAAAAAAAGATAGGTTCTCGGTTCTGCACAGTCCCTGTAAACGGTGTTGACCCTTATTGTTTTAAAACTTATTATCAATGAAAAGAGTTAAACACAGTGTGGCTCATGAGCGATTTCTGCTTTTGCCACACTCTTTACAAAAGTTGTCTGCTATAGATGCGTCTGCAGGTTGGAAAGATCAAAACGACCTAAACATAAGTAAGAAAGAATTTCCTGAATCGTATGTTGTTTTATAATAATGTACATGTACAACAGGTAAACCCTTTCCAATATACAGAGGCTTTCTGATGCCTCTGCAGCAGATGACTTTTAAATACATTATGAGCAATTTCTCCTTTTGTCACAAGTATTCAACTCTATTCAATGATTACATATTCATCTAAAGGTTAACCATGTTTTTGTTACCAGATTCCCTTTCAATGTCGTCTACTGCAGATTTGTTGTATACATGTTGGAAGGGGTTATAAATGTTTTTCAAATGTTCCATATTCAAAAGAATGGTTTCAAACTGGAAAGAGGTAGACATTTCCAAAATACAGTATATTTGTAGTAGATGACTTTGAAGACATCTAGGCAAAAAGGTGAAAATTGCTTTATATCAAAAATGTAATATTACCTGAATAGTTTTGAAAATATTGTGGCAAAAGGGGAATATGTTCATCATGAGCAATTGCTCAATTTGCTACAAAGTTTTCAAAAGTTGTCTGCTTCAGATGCAGAATAATGCATCAGTACGGAGAAAGAATGAAAACAGTGTGTTAAGTATTTTGTTAACATTTTATGAACATCTGCTGTAGAATTTCCCATTTGCTTTATGATAAAATTCTCAAATCTTATTATGTTTGTACATGATTTATATTTTACAATATTACACTAGTATGTACTTGAATGGGGAAAGGTGATGTTCTGATTGTATCGAAAGCAATTTTACAGCTTCATATTAGATATTCATATACTGTATATACTATATGGGTTCTATATTTTTCTGATGTGCCTTAAGAGTTTCCCACTCAACTAGATGTCAAGTTCATGTCCTTTCCAGGAAAAAGTGTCTCGCATGTATCGGTGCCATACACTGACCACGTTAAAGAACCAATGTGTCTTTTTGGAAAGAGCTAGGGTAGTGCACCCGGACTCCCTTGTATCTAACTCTGTATCTTGAACTTATACGCACCTGTAAGATGCTTGTACATGATAAAGTATATGCTATCAAACGGGCCTTTAGAAGCTAAAAAGCTTATGCTAAGTTCGGGTAATTGGTCTTTATAATTACATTATATAAGATTTATAGACAAAACCTCTCCGGGGATGATAAAAAAACTTATTCAGTTTGTATATCTTGCTGATTTACAGGCCGAGTTTGAATATGGGTCATGTCAGGTCAAAAACTAGGTCAATTGGCCAAATTTAGCGAAAATCTAGTTAACACTCTGGAAGCAGCCTTTTTGGCTTGAGCATGTTGAAACTTTGCCTGGATGATATCAAGGCTAAGTTGGAATATGGGTCAGGTCCGGTCAAAAGCTAGGGCACTACGCCAAATTGTAGGAACATTTTGTAAACAATATAGAGACCCCATTTTTGACTTGAGCAGCTTTAAACTTTGTTAGAAAGTTTGTCTTGATAATATCTAAGCAAAGTTTAAATATGTGTCATGTGGGTTTTAAAACTAGGGCACAAGGCCAAATTGAAGGAAAATCTTGTTAACACTCTGGAAGCAGCATTTCTGGCTTGAGCGTGTTGAATCTTTGTCAGAATGTTTGTCTTGATAATATCTAGGCCAAGTTTAAACATTAGTCATGTCGAGTCAACAACTAGGTCACTAGGCCAGATTGAATGAAAATATTGTTAACACTTTTAAAGCCGTGTTTTTTTAACTTTAGCATGTTGAAACTTTACCAGAATATTTTTTTCCTTGATGATATATCGAAGTTCGAATATGGTCCGGTCAAACACTAGGTCACTAGGTCAAATTGTATAACAATCTTGTTAACACTCTAGAAACATTTTTGACCGGAACATGTAGAAATATTGTCAGAATATTTGCCTTTATGGTAACAAGTCTAAGGTTGATTATCGGTTATGTCCGGTCAAAAACTAACTCAATATTGAGATAAATCTTGTTAAGACTCCTAGAGACCATATTTTGTCTCAAATGTTCCTTGGGTGACCCTCTACTAAGATTGTTGAAATTATGTCGATGATATGATACGTTAAAAATATGGCTACTCTTGTTAAGTCTTAAATAGCACATTCTCAGGTCAGCGATCCAGGACCTCATGGCCCTCTTGTTAGTTTTTACACTTTCCCATGTACAAAGAAATGCAGCAGTTCACTTTGATAAAATATTTTCACAAATGTTGAAATATCAGTATAAAACGAAAATTGCAGGTTTTAAGCATTTTCTCGTTTTGACACATTCTTTTCAATAGTCGTCTGCTGCAGAGGCGTTAGAAAGCTATAGGTGGGAATGAGTTAACTAGGATTTCAGTGTAATTCATAGGCCTTGGTTGGTCAATATAACATAAAAGTGATCCGTGAGTTGGTCACCGTTGAAAAATATCTTTAATTTTGGAGCCTTTCAAGGAAGTGGAATAGTTGGAGCTCTTTTTATTATATTTTCATTTCAAGATGATGAAGCACTTGCTCAGAGTGGATACGTTGTTTAGGTTCCGGTAACAAGTCCATCTTTATTAGAATCAAAAGGTGCCGAATTATCTCCTTCAAGCATTCAGGAAACATCATCTTTCAGCAGAAACGGAAATTACACCATACCCGCAAGCTCATTACCCGCAATGCCATCAAGTACACCTGAAATAGCAGAGAGACCAATCTGCACGATATGCAACAAACGAAACATTCAACATGATGACCAATGCCGGTGTCCGTCCGTACCCCTGTACGTACTGTCCGAACGTGCTGGACCAACATTTATTAACACATACAGGCCGGAAGCCATCCGCTTGTTCGATTTGTGGGAAATATTTCACAAAACGGGCAACTCAATGTAGACATGAACGGGCGCACGTGCGTGTTATGGTGTTGAAATAAGGGGCGGATAAATATAGACATGAACGTGTGCACTTGCGTGTTATGATGTTGAAATAATGGGCATTTGAATATATACATGAAAGGACATAAGTACGCCATTTCATTATTATATAATGCACAACTTAATATACACATGAACAGATGCACGTGCGTGATATGAGGATAAAATAAGAGGCTACAAAATCTAGACATGATCATGCATGTGTGCGTGATATATGTAAATAAATATAGACATGACTAGGTGCACATGCACGATATGATGCTGGAATTAGGGATACATACATATAGACACGTACAGGCATGTGTGCGCGATATATGTAAATAAAGATATACATGAATAGGTGCACGTCCGTCACATTATGTTGAAACACGGGGCCACAACATCTAGACATAAACAGATGCACATGCAAGGTATGATGTTCAAAATGGGGCCAATCAAATATATACATGAACTGGCGGGCATGTGCGATATTGAGTTTAAATGTAGGACAACTGAATCTAGATATGCGCGATATGATGCTGATATAATGGATAACTAAATGAAGTTGTGAACAGGTGCAAGTGTGTGTATGGTGAAACAAGAGACAGAACATATGGACATGAGTAGGGGTGTGGGTAATTAATATGTATTGAAATAAGGGGCGGCTGAATGCAGACATGAACAGACGTGTGTGGGTTATATGTATAAAAATAAGGGGACACTGGATACAGACATGAACAGGTGTGTGTGGGTAATATGTATTGCAATTGTGTTTTAAACCTTTCCCACATGGACAAATCTAAGGAAAAATAGAAAAACTAGAACAGGAAAGTAACAGTCGTGATATTATGATCGATATTTAATTGAAAATGTTATTGAGGATTAGGACTTATTGTGTTTTGTTAATAAAATTGTCTTATTATATTTTTTAGAAAACACATGTAGCTTTCATAATTTGCTTTGAGGACAGATAGAGCCCTTGTGATCACCTTATGTTCGTCGGCATCCGTTGTATGTCTGCAACTGTTTACCTATTTCTGTATGCTAATTAGGCCTATTAAGAATAGCATTGCACCTGTCTCATACGTAACCATTTTCTTTTTATCAACCATTTTCCTACTTTCATATGCGTTTTGAGGCATCTACAGCAGTCGACTTTTGAAAACACAATGCTTTCAACTATATTCGAAAATTGTATTTTCTAGTTTTTGCCTAGACGTATATTGCATATTTTCTGTGCTATGTTGGAAAGGGGTTCAATACTTTTCATTGACTCGAAGGTTAGAGAGTATCACGTGAGCGATCCAGGGCGTCCTGACCCTCTTGATGTATACAATAATAAAGTGTGGATGTTTTGTTTCAGGAATCATTACCTTATACCTCTATTCCCCTGAGACGGAATGTGTCGGCCCAGATAAACATGCGCAGGCTAATCTGGGTCCATACATTACGCAGAGTCCATAATGTTTGTTTTATCGTGGAACGGATCATATATTTACAGCAAAACGGTTGGTTTATTGATGCATGTGACTGGTAACCATCATCGAAGACTCAATGTATAGAATGTTTAAATCGACAATCAGAGGCTGTCCGTCGATTCCTTACAATAACCCTTTCTTTCCTACAGACGCATTTTGTTTCCAAAACAGCGGGATACTTGAAAACATTTTTATTAAATGTGAAATGGCTCATAATTAGCAAATTCTCCTTTTGCTTCAATGTTTTCCATTCGATTCAACGAAATGATAAAACTGGCTGCTTAAGACAGGTGGCTGCTGATCACAAATGTCATGACTTAGTCGAATTTGCTCAAGTTTTCTTCCACATTTTTTGCCAATACTTTTTCAGTCTAAGTTGTCTGCTGCGGTCAAGGCTAAACCAGACTTTTAATGTAAGTAGAAGACTTAACCAATCGATCAATACAGTGGATACTATGCGGGATAACTCTTACCACTTAAAGGAACGATAACTGTTACCACTTACTGGTACAAGTTAGTCAATTGAAACAGTGTATCGGCAGTTCAGAACTACCGGTGCGTTGCTTTCTTGATTGGAATTGGCCACTGGCTAGTCTTTCGTAAAAACGAAATCAAGTATAATTGAATTGCTAAGCTGATAAAACAAATAAAATAAAAGTAGCTGCAGAAATTCAACGATAACTTTGAAGTTAGTTATGAGTCCCATTCGACTTCTAGACATCTGTTAATGTATTGGCTAAAGGTTTTTATTGAAAACGGTTTTAACAGAAAACACTTAATTTTAGAAGTGCAGTTTATTGTACAATAGCTGTTTTGTTTTTTTTGTTGATGAATATACATGTAAAATAATCTTTAACAAGTCCGATATTTTTAAACAAAAGATTTAGCAAAAGATAGATTGTAACAATTAAGTTGTTAAATACATTTGTAATAATCATTAAAGGATAGGAACGAGCCATGTTGTATTATGTTCTATTAAAATCACGTGGAGGAATCGCCATTGCCGCGTGACGTACTAGTGGGATGTAGGGCATGTTTTTTTTCCGGTGTCATCCACGCTCGTGGCCGTCAAACACATTTTTCGCCATTGTATTGTGACTTACTAGTGGGATTTAGGACTTGGCGTTCCAGTTCGATCCACGCTCATGGCCGTCAAATACCATTCCCGCCGTTGTCTAAGTTTAAACTTATTTATTTTACATCGATTGTGAAACAAGCTTTCATCTCATATTAATCACGGTCGATGTCTGCTTCCTGGAGACCTAACCAGTACTCGCGTCGTTTGTGTGGAAAATTATAAAGGTCAGGACCCGCTAATCACGGGACTCGAACCAGGGACCTTTGATACGAGAGGCCGACGTTCTACCTCTGCACCACTGTTACCTTGCGACGTACTAGTGGGATGTAGGGCTTGTCGTGGCCGTAACATATCCTTTCCGTCATTGCATTGTGACGTACTAGTGGGATTTAGGACTTGTTGTTCCAGTTCGATCCATACGTTTGGCCGTCAAATACTCTTTCCGCCGTTGTCTTTTGACGTACTAGTGGGATTTATGGTTTGTCGTTCAAGTTCGATCTACGCTCGTGTCGGTGGGGAAGTACCCTTTCTTAAGCATATTTAAAATACAGACATACACACAGAACATGATGTGAACAAAGTTAATTGTATAAAGACATACATATACATACAATATACATGATAGGAAAATACGAACATAAACTAAATATTAAAGTAGGCAGACATCATATTGCACTTATTGTCTGGAAAATGTCGCAATCGTTGTAATTGAGGATGAATTTCATGTTTTTCTCTTTTGCAAACTCTATGAGAAATTCAGGAAAATTTATATAGGTGATATAAAGATTAAAAACAGCCGACGTATTCATTAGATTCATGTCTTGTTGCGACAGATCAAATTTATTCAAAATATCTAAATTAGTCCACAAAATATTGATGATGAGAAATGAAGAGTCTAAACTTAACATTTAGCATTTATATTTTCTGATCTTTATCTACACTAGTTGCTATTCATGTTTTATATTTATGATACATAGCAACTACAGTAAAGTGTTCTACAAATGTTTGTATTTTGTTGGGGATAAACCTATACATTGTTTACATTACAATCCATTGATCGTTATACTTTGAATCTTGAATTTTTAAAACATCTAGACAAAAATGGTATGCACTATAAATGGAATTGGCATCAATTCTCCAATATTTGCTTCAAATTTCCGTTAGCTTCAACATCGGTTTAATTTGTTCACTACACCTTTTCCTATCTATGATATATATTTTGTAATATAACATTCAGGGGCTAATACAAATAACTGTATTTTGTGGGGACAAAAATATATATGTATTGTTTATATTATGGGCCGGTGGCCTAAATATTTTCAATAGTATATTTGAATTGAATTGAAATCAAACAGACTTAATTTTAAATGATAGATGATGAATTAATAAATTGAACATGAATAAAAAATGAATAAACATGAGAATTATATAAACGTTTTGAGGATGAGCAATGTAAATATATCGACGGCTTGGCGTGAAGCGCTTGTAACTAAAAGTTAGTATTTTTTTACCAAGGTTAATCACCTCGCCATAAAGTTTTTATAAGCGTTAAATCATTATTCTTGGTAAACAATGGCAATTTATGAACCATTGCTCGTTCTGAGAAATTGCACCTAATTTTGCATGGTTTACAAAGGGGTTAAAACTTCCCCTAAACCAGGGTTTTCAAAATAGGTTTGTAGTTACAACCATTTCACGCTAAGCCCTCGATATGGTAATGTTCTGTAGAATTAAAACACATTAAACACGTGTATCTACAATTAAAAAGCGGGAACAATTAAATTACAATAATGAAGTAAATAATGAATGACGTATGAGTGAATAAATGAATGAGTGAATGAATGGTCAATCAAGCAACCAACAGTTTTCTAAGAAGAAATCATGATACATTTAATGTATTTCTCAGAAGAGATGTCTCTTTGATATAAAGCGCAAGATAAAAGAGCGTTTTTCTATTTATGTTAGTAAAGTACTCGATAGTCAGATCTCAGAGAAAGTGTTCCGTCCCCCGGGATATAACTCGAATAATGTTGAAAACGGTTTAAATCTTTCCCACATACAGACGCTTTCTGACGTCTCTGCAGCAAAGGAGTTTAAAAAAAAATTGCCACAATGTTTCAAACTATATTCTAAAATTAACATTCCATTTAAAGAGATTTTCCATACTTTTATCCAGATGATATCAAAATGGTCATTATTTTAACTCTTTGCATATGTGTTGTGTGTAGGAAAGGGTTAGGACCACAACAGAACAGAACTAAACTTAAATTCGGGGTCATAACACATACTACAGGAATTATTTACATTCAGGACAGTCTGCGTTTTATCAATACATATACATTTTAATTTGTGCAGTGGTGATATATATATAACAATAATACAGATAATATTTGTTATAGTTTGTGCTCCAAGCACTCGTGTGCATGTTTATATCACTTGTTTTTGTAGTGGTTAGAGCGTCCGCCACAAGTGCGTAGAACCAGGGATACACTGGCGACATACGATACTTTAGAAATGGTATTAATGGCTTCCCTCCTTGGCCCTAAGGGTTTCAGGGATAAATATTAGGATCGATGCACTGGTGTCAAGATAAGTTTACCAGCAATACTGGTAATTTATCTAGGAAACGCCGTGATATGTCTGAAATACTGTTCAAAGCGGCATTAAACCCCGTACAAACAAAGTTCCTTTAAATATCACTCGGTAAAAAACACCTATAGCAAACGTCAAACAGTAAATATACACGATATATACATAAGCGTCTGTAAATATCATTTAGTAAAGAACACCTATAGCAAATGGTAAATACACACTATATGTACATGTGTATGTTAAGAAGATGTATATAAACCTAAACAAAGACTTTGAATGTTAGAAAATATTTTTTTCTAGGAAACTTCCCCCAGTTAATTGCATAAAATATCGTCATTAAGACGTCACCACATACGATCTGACATATATTCGCTTCATATAAATTACATTTATAAACACGTCGAAATGGTAGCTTCTTTCTCGAAGTTCGAAGTGTTGCACCGTTGGTTGTGTGTGTCCAAATCAACTAAGTCGCAAGTCATAATATATTGGAATACACACTGTTATTCTCTACAAACAGACTGGCTAACTCGTAACAATATTTGAATTGCTCCTGAAAATTACACCAGACACACAAAATAAAACAACATTAGAGATATTTACACTTCATACCAAAATGCTGATATTTACACTAAATGCCGTAATGCTGATGCCGGTTATCGTGACTTCATAGATATATTTGTATTAGTAAGTTACGACCTTTACAGTCCTATGCTAATTAACTAAACATCATCCTCTGTTTAAGCATATATTCCACTTTAAATCAAGGCTAAGATATGAAATACATGATGATAGGTACAACAATTGATCGAAGTACTATCTATTAAAAAATACAGAATTTACGGAACATCATTTACGAGTTACACTATCCTTTCCAACCACTTTCCTTTTGGGTATTTATTCATACTTTGCATTACAATGACGTCACAATTACAACACTTGTCAACAAAGGATTTGTTTGGATTCATTTTAAAATAGAAAACGAGTGATATTAATGCAAATTTTCCTATAAGATTCCTTGTTTTCATTCCTTTGTCGAGTAGGTATCGTCTTATTTTATCATGTCATCTAAAATTTTATTTTGTTTTGAAATTTCATTCAATCAAAACGCAGGAATATTGTGACTGCATTACTATTCTTTTGATGACACCATTTTGAGATATATGGTACAACAAATTTTATATGACACTTTACGCAATAATGGAGATGTTTACACTATTTGACAAACGGAGTAATTGTCTCTAAAAGACGTAATGAAGACATCTAGGCTAAACTAAATGACGGTATGAAGACATCTGCGCTTTATGACGTAACGAATATATTTTAACTATTAGACGTAATGGAGAAAAAATACGCATCTGATATACCGTACCTTATTTGGAATTGCACGAGGTCTTCGGCCCCGTACTTGACTTACAACATTCACAATGCTGGCATGCTGTTCCGAATTGATTTTCTCTAAAATATTGGCCACAACGGGGAAAAGACCACTCCTGTCACCCCCAGACCTGGTAATAGTGAATGATTGATTGGCAGAACAAGCAATACAGTACCTTTATTGAACATGTACAAAGTACAAAGTTATTATTCACCATTTTATAGTGCAAACTGTAGCAAGATATTTCTCGCTTCCACACACTCATTTAATCTCTCTTTAAAGAGTATACATATTCAATATGTTAACATGTTCTAAGATTTACAGTTTACAACGTTTTCAAAATAATTTCAGTCATATCACGTTGCCCCGATAATATGTCAATAAACACTGTGATACGTTTTCGAGAAGGTGTTTCTGTCCACGATAGCTCAGTCAATTTTGACGAGGGTTATAAAACCAACGGTCATGAACCCGAACCCTGACCCCGGCCATTTATTCGATCAAATGATTGACAAAACTGTCATAACGACTTGCGTCTTTCGTGTTACAACAAGGAATCCGCTGTTGTCTAGGGGTTAGCGTCGGCGATTTGGAACTGAGCCTCCCGGGTTCGATCCCCAGTCGCGGCATGACAGTTTTAGGGGAGGCACATTTTCTTAGCCTAGGACTGGTTTATTTACCCAGGGATCATGAATATGTGAACTGACGCCGCGATTTAACTGTAATGTTCAAAACGGTTTAAAACCCCAATTAAAAAAATCGTTTTAAACCAATGGTTTAAAAGGTCAATGTAGGTAGGTTGTTAATTTTTTTTCGGCAAGAAGGCTGTATGCACTACTGGTATGGGAAAGCCATGGAATGCAGGAAAGGTGAATTGGCCGCCGTGATATGGCTGAAATATTTGTGAAAACTAGTTGATTGCGTATAATGATTTATTTGGTTTTAACACAGCTCTTAACTATTTTTAGTTATATCACTGCTGCCAGTACCCATGTGTTTCCGAGCATTCACAAACCAGTTCACCAGACAACGGTCTTTCCAAGCAACTGTCTGCATTTCCACATGGACTATTTAGCCTAGTTGTGGAAGCCAATTGATGCTTGTCGCATTTACATGTTTCAAACGTTGAAACATGATTTGTATCAAGCCCCTCCCTGCCATGTCAAATAGTCCGTTGAAATACTTACAGACAATGTATAATAACTGGTTGCAGTGGCATGTTTGGTTCCCGAACAGTACGTCTTGAAACACGGACCAGATTTAAGAAGGAACAAGTAGACGATGGCACGGGGGATTCTTCTGGCCACTCGGTATATTGGTAATGTAAAATTGTTTTCTGTTCTCCAGTGCTCTGAAATGTTTTAAATTAAGTGATTCGTCGTCTGCTTTAACGCTTTTCCGCTTGCATGCACATATTCGCGGCATCAGATTTTAATATCTGATTAAAAGGAATTACGATGTTAATGAAGGAAAAGATGAAATTGTATTTTCAATGCAGCTGTAGTGTTAAATATTTAAACCATAAACTACCGATAGGATAAATTACGCATTGTTCTAAAAATAGATATTCCGCTTAGTTATTACGATAAAGGTAACGTTCTTTTTAAACTGTGGAGTTCTTTATTCTTATCTCATTTATTGTTTTAGGGATTTTAATCGTATTGAGATACTGAAGGCCCCTTTAGAGAAAAAAATGAACCACAATAGCTGTCGTTCTGTAAATCATGAGATCAAGTGAAATTTTCGATGTGGCATGAAGAAAATAATCGAAAAAAATATTTACGAATTACTCACCACTTCCTGTACGCACACATTAAGTTTACTTAATATATATTCAGGAGTGGTATCCCTTTGTACGCAGCTGACCTTGACCTTTCCGACAGACAGTTCCTGGTTGACGTCAGGCAGATAGTCACCGATGTCCTGTAATTAAAATTGAGTCTCATCAGGTCACATGATGTCCTTGTCTGGTAGCCGTCGTACCATTAGTCGATAGTAAATAAGTACGTCTGGCATGACCCAACAATTGTAATTAGGTTGGTCACCTTTACTTATATATATAGCGTATGTCTTGTACCCGGCGTACGATAGTAAATACGTGCGTCTGGCTTAAACCAACAATGGCTATTAGGTTTGACATCTTCCATTATATAAAAGCATGATGCATGAACCAACTAAAGTCTTGTACCAGTCGTACAATAGTATATAAAGTGGTCTGGCATGAACCAACAATGGCGATTTGGTTTGTCACCTTCCCTTATAAGTCAATATAGTATTGTACCCGGCGAACGATAGTAAATAAAGAGCGTCTGGCATGAACAAACAATGACCATTAATAAATAATGAACCAACAATAGCGACCAGGTTTGTCATTTACTCTTATATATATATCGCTATCGTCTTGTATCCGGCATACGAAAGTAAATAAGTGCGTCTGACATGGCCAAACAATGGCGACTATATTGGTCGGCCTCTCACATCAAAGGTCCCTGGTTCGAGTCCCTTGATGAGCGGGTCCTGACTTTGGGATTTTTCCACACAATCGGCGCGAGTACTGGTTAAGTATCCAGGAAGCAGACATCAAGCGTGATTAATATAAGCTTAAAGCTTGTTTCGCAATCGATTTAAAATAAATAAGTTTAAACTAACCGGTTGGTCCAACATATTGTTGTCTCTAAAGCATTTTGCTTGCTATATCATGTCCAAAGAGCGCCGCCATTATTTGTGTATGCCTGACACTATAATGTACTGGTAGGGGCAGGTTACTCCAGCCTAACAATAACCCACATTTGCAGGTTTTTGAAATTCGAGGAAATCATGAAAGCTTTTGTTAATAACGTTGTAAGATATATTTATTCTACAATAAAATTACATGGCGATATAAAGAACGTCAAAAAGATATGCATGCATAAATAAAGATATATCAATTATAATTATATGTAAAGAATAAGACACAATTAAAGAATTAAAATAATAACTGTTATTTTCACTGCGGTCCTTAATGTACAGACAGTATTGTATGGCATAGGATGAAGTATAAACAGTATGCAATGGTATTAGCTTAGTAAGGTTTTCAAAGAAAGCCATGACATGTATGAACCCCGCGAGCAGGGTTAACTAGTTATCGTGTTACCTGGTACACGTTACAAAATGACAGATATATCATACATTCAGACCAATAACTTAGTGTTTGTAATATTATATCGACTGTTAAAGAAAACAGTTTATTAAAATGGTGTCTTACGCCTTTTCGCACCGTATAAATTTGAAAATTGATATGACAATAATATATTACAACATGGTTTGATGTTAGTTGCAATAACTCTTACCTGTTTGCTTGTAAATTCCACTGGGTCTAATGATATGATACAGGAACAGTTCACTTGTAGTACGAGTCCAAGGAAATCTTCAACCGTTCGTGACAATGGTGTCTGGGCAATTAAGTACCGATTTTTTGCCTTGTATCCCTGTTTCAAGAGAAGGAAGGGAATACAGTCGAACCTGTGCTCAAGACCGCCTCGAAATAGCAATCCCCTGTCTCTAGCGACCATTATTTTAGTTTCCCAAATAGTTATATCTGCATAAATGACCCTGTAAATAAAGACTACCTGTGAACAAAAACCGGGTGGTCGTCTTGTCCAGGGTGGTCCAAACACACAGGTCCCACTGTATTATATTGTAGTATCGATACGTCGAGAGTACTTGCAAGGTTTCCAGTAAATAGAGATCGAGTATCATAAATCGGTGATATTTCTCCTTATTATATACCTGTACATTTTCCGGCACAAATACATGCAGATTATCATGCGCAGTTCAAACACGATAGATTAAAATTCCGCATCCCACCTAGTGCAAATACAGAATAGTCACGTCAGACAGTGCGCGGACTACTTTTTGTATCTGTATATGTATTAATATTTTCGCTCTTCACAGATTGTAGGTATATAATATAAGAAATATTAAGTATTTATTATTTATTATACAACTGTTATGTTATCACGCATATAATCGTTTTTATTGCATACTTTTATATTTTTCCTTCTATTTTCCATTAGCAAAAGATGCACTATCAGTCGTTATTGTATACTTTGCTATTATATAGTTTGATATTATTATCTGATTTTTTTCACGTGGCGCTACGGACGGTACATGTCCACATAGTAACGATACAAAGCTCTCCCACCCAACCTTTGGTGTGTTTAAATACCAGCTGAAAACGTTTCCATAGTCTGTAGATGATACAAAGTGAGATATATGCATATCAAACCCCAATCTGATATATTTATAGAGTCGGCTGTGTGTAAATATATTCTTATTTTCTAACGTTATAATGTGACGCGTAGGTCAATAATATCGCTTTATAGTAGATTCACTGTACTTTTGTCATACGCTATATAGTTGTTTTAATTGTCGTTGCGATCTATATAAATGTATATAATTATACATGACCAAATAAATGAAGAGGGTTTAAATTGCTGGAAGGATGATTAAGCAAATGATTGGTTTAAAGGTAGGTCTTCTGATTATTTTTGTCATACTCCGATGTGAAGTTCTTCAATACAAAATAGAAAATGTATGCACTTAAGATACCTTAAGGTCAAAGCGGCCATCTATATCGTAATACTGAACACAACTATCCACGTGTAAATACCAGAAAAAGATAATACACGAGTTCGTAATTAAATTTACTGTTAGAAAAAGCGTTAAACAGCATTTTGACGACGTTTAAATTTAGAGTCGAAACCAAATTGGGGAAACAATTGCGGTTCGTAAATTTAAATTCTTTCCACGGCCTTAGCAACCAACCATCGGAAAGGATAATTGCGTGATAAATTGTAAAAGTTTTATATTCAAATTTATAATATATATTAATTTTGGAAATGCTCGAAGTGTTTAAAGCGGCTGAACTCCAGATACCCAACTGCAGAACAACAAAAATCAAATTTTAAGAAAATAAGTGTCATTTATGTATTTGGGGCATTAAAATATGTTACCTGACATATTACATACCCCTGTAATCGGTGAGATTTTCTTGTTTTCGATACTTTTACATCGCAAATTCTACCCTGTCAGTAACAGGGTAAGTATTTTTTTTAAATAGGAAACCCCTTCATCGGGACAATTGTAAACGACTCAAGTTCACTTTATTGATAAAAAACGATACATTTTCTACCCTGGTTTTACTTGGATAACATAAAGAATAACATTTAGGGCGAATTCGATTTCTTTTTTTTGTTTATTTGTTTTTTTGTTCGTGCCATCTGGATTTCAGTCGCTTTAAAACACACAAAACGACAAATATTAAATAGTGAATATCAAATTATGCAACAAACAGGTTACTGCACGATTATAAGAATGTTTTATGTTGGGGCTCGTTCTTTCGGCTGAGTTCTGCCCTATCAAGCTCGGGCAAATGGAACTCGTCCAACACAACAGTTTACCATACAGATGCAATAACCTATACTATTGTACAAAGGAGAAGAACCATTGTTTTTAAATCAATATTTCAATACAAATCCTCTTCTATACTAAAACTAAAAATCATATGCCAACCAGAAAAGGGGTATCATGGCATATGCGTTTACCCAAAATATAAATAGCCAAGAAGTTAAGGCGTCGGCTTCGAGAGCTGGAGATGGAACGATCAAATCCAAGTGGCGATTGGGTCCTGTTTGATAGTTCTGTTAGGTTAGCCGCCAGCTAGTTAAATTATGGATATATGCATGTCTGGCTGTGTCCTTTAGGTGGGAAAAAACGCGCCTTTTTTATACATTGGATAATAATACTTACGTCAACGTATATAGCGTTGATATAGCTTGACTTGGAATTCTGGTTATGTTTGAATACTCTGGGTCTATGGGCATCCCCTAGATGTATAGATAAACTCATATAACATGTTGTGACAGGTTTAGTTATACATTTTGTCCTTTCGAGTTTTACATATCAGTCCTTAATTCTTAGCCTTGGTGCGTAGGTTTGAACCCCGACTCGGTCCTTCATTATTTTCTCCGAACATTAACAAACGTCTTAATCACTACGTTCATCCTCTACCAATGGGCTAAATAGTTTTAATGGAAAGGAAACTAGTTGCCTGGGAAGATTGTTGTATTGGTTCGAGAAATACAGGAACAGCACGTTAGGTGAACTGGCCGCCGAGATATAACTGAAATAGTGTGGACAACGGCGTTTAATTTAAACCGAACATACACTGTGTATTTCTAAATAATATCTTAGCGAAGTCATTGCTAATAATTACTTATTTAACGCACATGCATTTATGTATAGTCTTGAAATTAAATGAACACTTTTCCACTTGCAGAGATTGTTGATACGTTGGCCCCAGACGATTTTTGTTAAACCATTCTGACAACAGGATTAATTACTTATCATGAGGAATTTCGCGTTTGGTCATATAATTATAATACTTTCCCCCTATCCAATAATTGTACTTTACTTTACAGATTATGTTGTATATGTTTGCCAAGTTGAGTTTATCAAAGTCGTCTGCTTCTGCTTCAAATGTGTTGTATTTGGGAAAGGTTTAAATATTTCTTCTAAAAATCTGTCTCAACCACTCCCACCTAACTAACTTAGACCCATCCACAACTTAACCACTCCCACCAAACTAACTCCCCCACTAAACCATTCCCATCAAACTAACTTGAAAAAAAAAAACTCCCTCATTGTCCAGACCGTTTTGCCAATGTTCAAATCATCATGATGAAATTGTATTTTCATCAACGTTTGCCAGGAATCCACCGTTGCCTAGTGGTTAGCTTCGGAGCATCGGAACCGAGCGTCCCGGATTCGATCTCCAGTTGCGGTACGACAGTCTTGGGGCGTGCCCTTGGGCAAAGGCACATTTCCTGGCCTTTGACAACTGCTACTTGTGGTAGAAGTGGCAAAGTGATACTTTTGTTACATGTAGAAGTGACAAACTGACACTTGTATTAGAAGTGACAGCTGATACTTGTGTTAGAAGTGACAACTGAAATTTGTGTTAGAAGTGACAACTGATATTTGTGTTATAAGTGACGACTGATACTTGTGTTAGAAAGGACAAACTGATAGTTGTGTTACACTTGACAACTGATACTTGTGTTAAAATTGAGAACTGTTACTTAAGTTAGAAATGAAAACTGACACTTGTGTTAGAAGTGACAAACGTTCCTACCAGGAATACTTGCGCCTTTCCTGTTTTTGTATTTTTCTTTCCCATTTTTCTCGATTGCCTTCTTTTCTTTGTCAACATCTAAAACTTTAACGGTCCCGAGAAGCTGCAACCAAATTCAAACAATTACAACTTAAACTGTTTGTGGTAATGAATATTTTGATATTTCCCTATCTATTTCATCATATAAACGTTTACGGACGCATCTGCAGCAGACAGCATTGAAAACACTGTGACAATCAAAACTAATGTTTTTAACTCAATGTTTGTGCCTAGAGGTTTTTAAAGTCGTCTGCTGCAGACATATGACATATAACTGTTTTTATTCTATAATTTTTAATTCATCCCCATCATCATCATTATAATAATAATAATAATAATAATAATAATAATAATAATGTTAACAGAACCATTAACAATACTTATAATAGTAGTAATACTAATATAATATGATATAATATAATATAATATATTATATCATGATATAAATAAAATAAATCAATTAACATTAGAAAATGAGAAAACCTACTTGAAACTGTTCTTGAATCTCATCCGTAGTAACAGTACAGACGTCCTGACTGGCAATTTGGTCGCATTTATTGGTAAGTGAATGGCTAAGAGCGTAATGCAAGAACCGGTATTGTTCCTGAAACACATTTTACTGCAAATTATTTTCGATGATCTTTTATATGACTTTGTTTGAATGCTCTTTTATGCCGCTTTCAACAAGTTTTCAATTATATAACAACGTACCCTTGGTTCTAGGTCGTGTACGATTGATTATTTTATCCTGACATCTGAGAGTCAGTCATTTTGCTTACCCCACCAATTTTGAGAGTCAAAGAGGGAAAGCCATTACTACCATTCTTAAAATATTTGATATGATCCGACGTTTATAACGGCTTCACTAGGAAAATACACTGCAATATAGAATTGAAGTCCCACGAATAATAAAAGCCCCCTTTTCCGACGCCGTAACGTTAATCTCCTAATTGCCAAACCAACTCACTGTTCGGTACAACGTGCCACATTCTGAAACAGGACAAACATCAACACTCGAAATACAGGAATTTAATATAGTAAAATCTGGTACAGGGCAAAAGTTGAAACTCGAACTCAGAGCTCAAAGATAAATGATATCTTATTATTCTTTTGTTTCATCTGGGTTTTACACCGTTTTCAAAATAATTTCTATTATATCACAGCAACAGTTCACTTATTCATGATAACTGAATAAAGAAATCTGTTGTAGGCTAAGAACTGTGCCTTACCTAAAGGCACTCCAGCTTTACAGTCGCGACTCGGGACCGAAGCTAACCACTATGCCACGGCGGATTCAAAAACAAAAATAAAAGAAAAAAGAATCATACCATATACTGGACCATTAAGACTCGCTGACCCCTTAGACCGAGAACACAACCGTACACATCCACATAGTTCCCACTCCGTCCTTCTCGGGTGAGAATGTCCAGTGCTATATATGTACCCGTACGCCCGACCCCCGCACTGTTGATAATATATCATAGATAAGTATTAAAAGTTAGAAAGTCCAATGCTTTGTATGTACCCGTACGAGCGACCCCCGCACTGTTGATAATATATCAAAGATAAGTATTAAAAGTTAGAAAGTCCAATGCTTTGTATGTACCCGTACGAGCGACCCCCGCACTGTTGATAATATATCAAAGATAAGTATTAAAAGTTAGAAAGTCCAATGCTTTGTATGTACCCGTACGACCGATCCACGCACTGTTGATAATATATCATAGGTCAGTATTACAGGTTAGAAAGTCAAGTGCTATATATGTACCCGTACGTTTGAGCCAAGCACTGTTAGTTATATATCATAAATAAATATTAAATTTTCGAAAGCCCAATGCTATATATGTTACGTCTAATGTTACAATATCAAATGCTATATATGTTACATCTAATGTTCCAATATTAAATGCTATATATGTTACGTCCATTTTAGTGAATAGTCAGTACGACTTCAGTGCTGTTGGTCACAAGTCATAGCTGTAACAATGTCCAGTGCTATGTATGGTACGTCCAATTAAGTGAATGTTACGTACTGCGCCAGCGCTGTTGGACACAAGTCATAATTGTACCAATGCTCAGTGCTATGTATGTTTGGTCCCATTCAGTGAATAGTTAGTGCGACTCCAGCAATGTTGGTCACAAGTCAAAACTGTACCAATGCTCAGTGCTATGTATGTTAAGTCATATTTAGTGCATAGTTTCGCCTACTCCAGCGCTGTTGGTCACAAAAATCCTATGGATGGTTTAATGCAAAACGGTTGTAACTACATCTTAAACAAGATGTAGTTACAGCGGTTTTGCATGAAGCCCTCGTTATGTATCATATATTTTATAACTTTTGCAATTTATTCAATAAGGGATATCCGAGCCGCGATAGCGAAGTCGGTAACGACGAGGGCTATTGATAGACGGGTCGTGAGTTGAAACCGAGGCTCTGTCATTACTATTTTCGGTTATCGATAGAAATCATCTTGACCAGTGGTACTCGTTCTCCATCAATGGACTAACAGTGCTAGAAGGTCGCAGTGTTTCCAAAAGTTCTATGCTGCAGAAACGTCTTTATGTGGGAAAGGGTTAATCTTTAATCACTTCATAATGTTTTATAGCGGTTTGTGTTTAAACTGTCGGAAAATGTGTTTTTCAATAGAAAGTTGTTAAGAACTGCACCTCTCTACAACGTAAGTACCTGCAATGAACGATGGTTGGTCCTTCGGTAATTTTTTGTACGTGTTCGACAGATTCGCGGAATTCAACGAGTGAGACAACGTTTTCCGGTGTCCCTCCGTCTGGCCACGCGGTAAAATGAAAATGATGGACGCTGGATACCTTGGAGTCCTGAATGAAAAAAAGGAGAGAGGTTGTCAACTTTGACCCTTGTTCCGCAATAAGCACCTTTAAAAAAATTCGATTGTACTCATATTCATGACTTTAAACATCATTTGCAGAAGAAAAAGACGATGAAGAAAATGGAAAATGAATAGAAGAAGAGGACCGAGAAGAGAAGAATAAGAAAAACAACAACAACAAGGAGAAGAGGACTGAGAAGAAGAAGAAGAACAACACCAACAAGAAGAAGAAGAACAAGAAGAACAAGAAGAAGAAGAACAAGGAGAACAAGAACAAGAAGAACAAGAAGAACAAGAAGAACAAGAATAACAAGAAGAACAAGAAGAACAAGAAGAAAAAGAAGAACAAGAAGAACAAGAAGAACAAGAAGAACAAGAAGAAAAAGAAGAAAAAGAAGAAAAAGAAGAAAAGAATAAAAGAAGAAGAAGAATACTATCGTCCTACCTTTTTCATGGTAAGTTTGGTAACGTTAAAGTCAGCGTATCTTTCATCACTCATGCAATGTACATTGATGTCTCCGTATGTTTTACGTTCTCCACCATTAGGCCAATATTTCTCACATTTCATTTTCTGTAGGTAGAGTTAGCCAGAGTAAATTACCTCATTAAAAATACAACCGATCAAATCCGAATTGAAAACAAACGAGGGACTCAAAATGTTGACATTTCGACAACAGCATGCTCTCCCAATATTTATTTAAAAAGGCATTTGTAGTAGCATCAGTTCATACAAACGACTTTCGACTGACCATAATCTTTATAATTTGGTTTAAACGTCACAGAAATGTCATGCATTTAATTTAAGCATATCCCCCATACAAAAGATATGCAGCACACAACTTTGAAAACATATATATATTAACGAAATTTAAATTATTGAAATATATGTTGCAAACGTTGTGGAAAAAGAAGAAAATGCTCTTTATAAGCAATTCCCAAATTATCGCAACGTTCTTAAAAAGTCGTCTGCTACAAAAGCGTCAGAAAGCGTATACATGTGGGAAAGTGTTAATTGAGGAAGTTTTTCATGAAATGACAAAATAAGGCATGTGTTATTGAAAAGGTACAATTTGGAATTTCTGAACAGTGTAGGTTCCGGTCAACCTGTGCAAATGCTTCATCTTATCAGAAATTAGACAAGTTCACAGACAATTCTAACAATCTTGTTTAGGTAATATATGAGCGGATGCAAGAAATGATCAAATTGTAGACTGTTCACAAAAGCCAAATTATCCAATAATGTAAGTGTACAAACTCTGGGCTTACAGATTCCTCCATGAAATTCGTTAACATGATGATTTTATCAACTTTCTCCTGCCAGACCATTTCCCAGAATTCTACATAACCTTTCATGAATTGTTCTGTGGGACCTGTTAAATACATATAAAGTCCGTCGTATATATTGTCTCGAAGTCAAAGAGACTATGAACACAACATAAATGATCATCGAGTATCATTTACTGATACTCGGTACTATAAATCGAAAGTATACAAGTGATTCGACGATAAATCACATACGACATACGCGGTCATCGACAAACAGGACATCGATATAGCCTCCCACATAAAACAAATCGTCAACAAAGGAATTAATAACACATTAGCAAATTATTATTATTATTATTATAGCAAATATCAACTAACATGTGTGAAATTAGATCAGGAGCGAGGGTTTTCCGGAATACATTGTTAAAGCTATCTAAAGGTGAAAGTATTATAATTGAATTAACTTAAAAAACGTTGTGACAAGACAGAGAAGAACAACAAAGATGCTAATAAAATGCTTTACCTAACGATGCTATGTACGTCTTCTCATGTTCTTCGAATCCCTGAAATTTTACAATTTACTTGGAATTGGATCACGAAATCTGTAAACTCATTGAACAGCTAATATATCCATTAAACGAACATCGAAGTTTGTTAGACTAATTTCGATTATACAAGGCAGAGCAAATTGCACCTGTGATATGTGTTAACTAAAATGTTCCATGGCCGTGCTTTCAAATACATGGCTATCAGGGAAGAACGTGATGAGACTGTTCGAAATAATGGCATTCGGGGTTGCAACTGATTAATCGGTGTCGGTATAAATACGCGAAAATAATTTGATATAACTAAAAAGCCGTTGAAAATGGCGTTAAATACCATTCAAACAAAAACACCAAAGATATGTATTAGTTCATATCATTAGTCAGAGTATCAATTATCTGTTAATATAGATGGAATGAATCCACATTATCATTCAAGTTGTCAGTCATAGCCTGTGAGAACGTTCTACCGAGAGAAACGCTGACAGGCCTCTCAAGATCGATATCCGCTCACATTGATCATGGCGTTTTTAGATTGAAAAAAAAAACCACAACGAAGACTGGATCTTACGTTACAGTGATTACTCTGCAACGAACTATATGATAAATAAAAATTAACTGTGTTTGATATCAAAATAATGCACACATAACTCAAATATATCACCATCAGTCGGTTTTATATATGACTTTTTGCCATTTGTACTCATGATCAATATGTGATTGAACAGTTATCGGGTATGAGATACGTTTTGCACGGTCTCAAATTGCGCTCACTGAACAAGCGGTGGGAAACAAGACCAAACCGTTAAGATAATTTTATAAAGAAATACCTGGATATAACTAGCATTGATATAGTCCCCTCCATTCCCAATCAGTTTCACTCGGGTAGAATCATCTAAAATGAATACATCAAGTGTTTGTTGTTACTTGTCAGGATCCTGACCATTGTGTAAAGATGTTTATCATTGTAAACTACATACGTTTTCAGAGACATATAAATAGATTGAATTATTTCATCATTTATTGTTCACCTGATCATTTTCCTGAATAGAACATGCAAAAAGTCACTCGCAAATGTAACATGACAGATTAGATATTCGTATTTGACGAATACTGTACAAAATAAAGTAATGTGAGGTCATTGATATATGATGTAACGTCATCGAAATATGCTAGAACGTCATCGAAATATCCTGTTATGTCATTCAAATTGTGGTAGTGTGACGCATTTATAAAATTGATTCATGTTTAAAATGTGTTATTTCCCACGCACCGCGTAGAACAATACTATTCCACGTATCGTTACACCAAACTATTTCCTTGTCATAGTTTCATGAAATTAAAATCATAAATGGGAAAAGAGTATATGAATATAATACACACATTTGCTCAAATGTCGTAATCAGGTCAAACTTATTCTAAGCCAACACAACCAGCGACAAAACTTTTTTTATTTTTGTATTATTTAACGCACTTCCTCTGTTGACTTTCTATGTTGACTAAATTTCTCTTTAAAGCTATTTCACACGAAGACATAAATTGATAGTCTTGAACGTAGTTGTTTATGCGGAAATGCATATCAATTATTGATTGTAAATCATGCTTCAGTGACCAACAGGCTGCTGCTTACTAGAACGTTTATTTTGAAATACATCCTGATTAGCACGCACAAGACCAGACAGAATAAGGTCTGCGCCGATTGGACTTTAAAAATGGTATCTATGGCTTTCTTCCGTGCCACTCGGGGTTGCGGGGATAGCATAAAGACTAATCGTTCTAAGGATAACTAAGACCGGAAGTTCAAATAAAGAACCCCGAAATCGCCGTGATATAACTAAAATACTGCTGAAAGTGGACGGGTTACACCATTTAAACCACCTTAAAAACGAAGGGGTTTAGTTGTGTCGGTTAAAAAACAATTATTCCATACATGTCCCAATACTTACAAGGAAATATTCCTTTGTATCTGTTCTTCGAGACATTCATTGGTTTAACAGCATCACCATACGGACGTGTCATGCCCTTTGGGAGCTTCTACATGAAACATAATGTATAGAAATACAATAATGAATAATTTACAGAACTACAATAATGAATAATGTACAGAAATACAATAATGAATAATTTACAGAAAAACAATAATAAATAATGTACAGAAATACAATAATGAAAAATGTAGAGAATGGAAATAATGAATAATGTACGGAACTACAATAATGAATAATGTACATAAATACAATAATGAATGAAGTTTTAAATAATGTACTGCAAATTAATGAATTGTATACTGTCTATACAGAACGTTAATGAATACAGTTTAAAATAGTGTACAAGACATGAACAAACTATGTCTAAAATAACGTACGGTACGATTGAGGCCTTATGGGAGTTTCTACATAAATCTTAGTATACATAACTACAATAATGAATACAGTTTAAAATAATGTACTGTACATGAATGCATTGTGTTTTCAATAGTACATTAATTGCATGAATAAAGTTAGAAATAATGTATAGTACATGAATTAATTGTTTTTTTAAATACAGTTTTAGATCATGTACAGGACATGAACACACACAGTCTAAAATAACGTACGGTAATTCAATGAATACAGTCTAAAATAACTTACAGTACTTTAATGAAAACGAAACAAAATAACGTAAGGTACTTTAATGAAAACAGTCTAAATTAAAGTACTTGTACACGAATAAATAAAGTCTAAAATAAATGTACAGTACATAAGTGAATAAAATCTAAAATAAATCACGGTTCTTTAATGAAAACAGTCTAAAATAAATGTACAGTACATTGGTTTAACAGAGTCACCATTCGGACGTGTGAAGCATTTTGGCAACTTCTACATAAAACATAATGTATAGTATAATAGCAAATATTCGAAGCAGAAGAACTTTAAACATTTGTCATTTTACCGTCTAGTAATCATGTTCTGTAACCAATCAATATGGTTTCTTGAACTCTTTAAGTATATGGGCTTTTACCAAACAATTCCCGCAAAATATATTGAAATCAGACAAGTAGTTTTATAATATAATTTTACAATTTCTGATGCCGCCGCAAGCAGAAGTATAACTAAAATTCAATTATTTGATTAATAATTAAAGAGGACCAGCTGAGGAACATTACATTTAAGTCTTGTTAAAATGGACCCAGTGGCTTAAGAGGCGACGTTGATTAAAGAAATTGTTGACGACGACGCACTCATGTTGATCACAAAAGTTCACTTTGAGCACTTTGTACTTTGGTTAGCTAACAAATTATTAACAACAATGTTGACAGTCATGATTTTGGAAATAGAGAATCGGTACATTTGAAATGTTTATCAAGGATTGTACAAAACTGCACAGAAGTGTGTTCCAAGAAACATTGCCGTCGCTTTCAGGAAGACATAACTGGCTAACGGTATCCAATGTCAGTCAAAGCGTGGCCGACGAAAAGAAGACGGACGATGGAGAAGTGATTCATTCTTGCCCAATGTATAACAGTCGGGCTGAATGAAAATGTATTCAGTTATCTTATTTTTAAAAAGCTACATATACGTCCGCCATTATTTGTGTTCTGCATACATTCTGACACGACTAAGTAAGTATTTAACACATAGAAGCACTAGGAGTAACAACAAATTACCCTGGACATCCGGGCGTGTTCATGTTTCGAACATTCAATCATATATGTAAATTATTATGACATGCCTTTTTCATAAGATTTAAAATATGCTTACCTTTAAATTCAACTATGTGCTTAATCATAAAATAAATCACCAGTTTGGTGTTTGTCATTATAAATATATCATTGTACGAAAGTTAAAAGTTCCAAGTAATATCCCTGTTTGGCCCTTTAAGATCCAAAGCAAGTGCGGCCAATGTAAATGTTAAACATTCACGGTAAGAATAATTCTATATCAAAATATGCATACTTTAAACTCCTTTTCAAAGGCTTCCGTTGATATCGATACCACGTGATCCCTCAGTTTGTCCACTTGTACTCGACTCCTAGTCAATCCGTATATATTGTAGTAATTCTCGGCATTTGGTGTGTCGGCGTCTGCAATACAGTCAATATACAAGAACCGCGGCATAGCGGAAACCATGGCGTGCTTGGTCTATATCTCGTAACAGTGACCTTGGCCTATACCCGAAAACAAACCACAAAACAAAGTAGTTGTTCTCGGTATATAGCCATTGAGAGTCTCAGATATATGCGACACACAAGAAAAGCGACATAGCTGAAACGACGACGCATGTGATCTATATCTTGTAAAGGTGACCTTGACCTTAACCCAAATAAACCCCCAGCCAATATTTCCCATCTATGTTGCATTCCTGTCCATCCGCAAACTAATTTAATGATATAAAGAAGTCATTGTTGAAGGGAAGATTTAAAACTTTAAAACGATTGAACGGTTATGCATTTTAATGTTTGTGTCTATTGTTTGACGTAAACTGTCTGAAATACATCCCTCTTCAGCCATTTAAATAGGATAATTTACTTATGTTGAATAGAGAAATATCAAATATTATTAAATTAAACAATTGCATGTGCACAACAAATTAAATCAAGAAGTCGATATAATCAGATCATACAAAGGCATCAATGACTTATGGTTGACAATTCCTTGGTGTTTTCCGGTTTATCTCTTTTTTTAAAAAGAATTCTCTATTAATACTCACCATATTTGCCTATCAAAATGGCCCTCAAGGGATATCATTATTATTGTTATGGAAACTATGTATTCCAGGGTTCTGGTATGGCGGATGAATCACCAATTGAAATCCTAGTCTTCATTAGATGTGTGAGAAATTCAAACCTTTCAGGTCTCCACTGTTAACTTCATCTTCACTGAGTTCTTCAACATTGTCTTCAGGTTCGTCGACACTATGTCCAGAGGGAATTACTGGCACACCTCCCATATTACCATATATAACATCCCCATTCGTGACTGGTCCTTTTGATGGTGTTAACTTCGGCAATGTGCTATGCGCTGAAAAGTAGATTATGTAATGGGGTTTTACGCCGTTTTCAACAATATTTCAGTTATATCACTGCGTCAGTTAACTTACTCATTGTCTGTGGGTCAACAAACCAAATACTGGCTAGGAAATGTGCCTCTTTTTAATGCACACTACACCATGACCGCGGGCCGTTAGTGTTAAATAAATACTTTATATATTCATATATTTACCCTATTCCAATTCGTGACGAATCCTTTCGATAGTATACATTTTATCATGCAATGAGCAGATAATGGGAGATATGACACTGGTATGATGATCTTTTTATTTACATGTCTACTAGTATGATAAACTTTTAAGTTTATGAGTATACTTATTTTTAAAAATGACGTAATCGCCAAAACTGCTTTTTCTGAAATATAAATTAGCCGTTTCACCAGAAAGCTATCGAACCGGATCCGCCTCGCCGCACAATCTAAACAGGACGGACACGTTTAGCCTCCTGTGGATTTTCTGTTTAAGGAATAATTGCTCAATACCTCTATCCCCCTGAGACGGAATGTGTAGGACCGGATTAGCCTGCGCAGACTGATCTGGTTCGATACATTACACGGCTGAATTATGTTGATAGTATAGCAGTCAAAGCAATGAACAAACTCACAATTACAATCAGAAATAAAGTTATCATTGTTTTAATTACATTTCAACAAATATTACAATGCAAATACAAATCGAAAAGAATATCGTTAGGCTATATAAATCACACGGAATTTGCATGTTCAGTCTTTCTTCGTTGAAAATGTTGCATACATAGACCTGTTTATTCTCACGTGATTAGTTCATAGGTAACCTTGTCTAAATACAATCTGAAGCGAGTAATGTCCTATGATGAAAAGCATATCTATGTAGTAGTTTTAATACACTTAAATGCCTCCTACATAAACGACAAATCTTGAATTTCTATCGTCAGTCTGTGGTCTACCACGAGAAGAGAAAGGGTTTTCGAACAGCGTCATCTAGTCATCTACCAATGGATTACTCATACAGCAGTTCCGACAGAAAATCATTATGCGTTCTAGATATCCAGAAAATATTTCTTCTTGCTAAATAACCTTATCATTTACGTACAGTTATTGTTTAAATGATCATTCTTAAAACTAAAAGTTTCGTAACGTGTTTTCGACATGTCAACCCACAACAGTGACGGTATCCTTTCCCAAAAATGAATATCTCCAATCAAAACGACGACTAAGTCTAAGCATCACGGTTGTCTTGAATATAGTCATCTGTATTTAAACTTTGAGTGTTACTTGAACTTCCATAGCCTGAACTAACTTTATACATTGACTTTCAGATCCAACACATCTATTCATTTTCAAAACACACAGCGGTTGACATACGTGTTGAACTATCTTGTGTACTGAAGCGACGGCCAATCCGCAATACTTACACTTCTACTAGGAATATGTTCGAGGTAATATTGCCATTTTAAGGTATTATGTCACATCAGATATACAAATGATGTAGTAATAATCGAGAAATATGGAATTGAAGTCGGAATCTTTAGCTTCCGTATGTCGTGTGTACATAATGTTATTCGGCGCGTATGTATGCACGCTCATGACGACATTCTTTTTTAGGTGAGGTTATTCGTGAATGGGCTTTTGTAATTTTGTATGTTATCTATTAAAACTAGTTAAAATGAATGTAGATTTACCTGAAAACATAATTGTACATGCAAGATAAACAGAATATTACGTCCCTGACTTTCAACATAAACTTTATCTGACTCTGAAATGATAATTCTCCGAACCTCGCCAGATAAAGTTTATATCTTAAGTCAGGGACATATAGGCTGCAGGGATATATAGTATCTATAACTCTTTCGCAGCCGAATTTCACAAAGTCAAATTTCCATGTTGAACATTGGACCACTTCATTTTCGTTCAATAGGAAGTTCGGTAAAAGTTAATGATTTAGTGGCAAAAAATGCAAATTTCAGGAGAGACAGCTCGTTTTAAAACTGACTGGTCCGTTCGATGGTATTCTGTTAAGCATTATTAGTGCTTGCGGTTTAAAGGTGTTGTATGCGTTGTTTTTGTTGAAGCAGTAAGTTATTATAAAGCCTTTAATTTTTAAGCTTTGCATATTTCAAATAAGAATTCATTTATAACACTTCATTCCTTCCCATATAAAGATGTATTCCTGTAAGAAGTGATTCTCATCATGTTGTAGATAATTCCACGAAAGTCGAATGCATCATTAATTAGCTTTGCCACATGGTTTAGATTTATGACATCGGTTTTTTCCTAGTTAAACAGCACGAGTACTTCACACGTTATTACTGGAGGCAACTGGTAAACGTTATCAAATTCAACAGATTAAAGGAAACAAATATATCGTAATTTAGTAATTTTATAAATTGTTTTAGACAACAAACCTGTAGATTGTGTTTTATCAACATCCTCTTTTACACTCTTCTTTTTATCCGACACTGAATAAAAGTTATCAGCTATGGAAACATCTGTGTGAATTTAAAGAAAACGAGACTTAACCCTTTTCAAAAGACGGACACTTTCAAACACCTCTGCAGCAAACCACTTTTGAAAACATTGTTGCCAAATTTCTCCTTTTGCCAAAAATGTTCCACTCTATGCAATAATTATATTCATATTTATAGACAGTTTCTTCATTAGTTAATTGTTTCTAAAGTCGTCCGCTGCATGTTTGTTGTATGTAGATACTATCCTAGCATACAGAACCCCAGCGAGGGCTAGCTAACAGCCATTTTTGATTGGCTGATTCGGCTAGCACATGCCAGAGTTCTTTGTACATTAGAGCAACCTGAATATAGCCATGGTCTTTGTACATAAATGTATATTATTGTAACATATCGAATTCCCACTAGTTGTTGCAGGATACTTATGCAATTAACTAGATGCAGAGTGTGAATATACCCGACATACTGTTACACATTGTAACAAAGGTAGCAAAGACCTTATGGTTCAATGCCACGTACCGGGAACGGTATCTATCTAACATAAGTTCAGTACATTCGTAATTTATAACGCAAATAAAATAACATAATCAATGTACCTTGGTTCCATTCATTTATTCAAATAGTCCATTTCCAATTCACAATATAACTAAATGTTAAACAAGTTCCAAAAATACAAACATGTAAATATAAGCCTAAACGTAATATCGTGAGCACATCGATCAAAGACGATCGATAGATGATAGCTGACAGACAGATGATCGATGATATGGTGCGCGCTTTACACCCATCTTTTATATCGAACTAGAACACCTCTCGCACAATATATGTATTTCCTGTATCTGGTCTCGCCATTTTACCCAACCTCCCACATATTCCTAGCATCGTACTGAACATGTGCTAAAGGTTAACAGCTTATTGCAAGACTGGTCAGCATATGTACTGTTGATTGATTTCTATACATGTATCGTAGGGTCATCTAAGAATTGAGTCTTACATTATTATGAATGTATGTATTTTCACTAAAATGTAAACTGGTGTCATTTACATCTATCAATTATTAAAGTCGACGTTGGTGAAGTGGTGTAATGGTAGAGAGACGGACTCTCATACTAAAGGTCCCGGATTCGAATCCCGTATTGAATGGGTTCAGCATTTGAGATTGTTCCGCACAAACGGCGTGAGAACTGATTAAGTCTCCAAGAAGCAGACAACGAGCGCGATTAATATAAGCTAAAAGCTGGTTTCGCAATCGGTGTAAAATAAATATGTTTAAACTAAACTAAATGATTGTGTATAAAAAACAAATACCTTTGTACAGAGGTCAGATGTAGGTTAATATTGTGAAGTAATCATATTGAATTTGTTTATAAAAGTGAATTAACCAACACTCAATACCTTTAGTCGACTATTAAGCTTATTAAGCTGATAATATGAAATTGTTTCCGGCTTTTTATTAACGTTAATGTGTTCATCACGGGAACTCGATTCGCCAGTCAAAAATTGTTCAGTGTAAATAACTAAGAGATTCGCCTGTCAAACAATTTACAGTGTAAATTACTAAGACATTCGCCTGTCGCCTGTCAAACAATTTAAATGTTTTAAGAGATTCGCCTGTTAAACAATTTACTGTGTAAATTACTAAGAGATTATCATGTCAAACAATTAACAGTGTAAATAACTAAGAGATTCGCCTGTCAGACAATATACAGTGTTAATTAATAAGAGACAATTTACAATGTAACAAACTATGATTTTCTCCTGTCAAACAATTTACAGTGTAAATTACTAAGAGATTTTCCTGTCATACAATTAAAAGTGTAAATAACTTAACTTTATGGAAACACACCGACAGACGGATAGACTGAATTGGAGTAAATCAAGTAATTTTGTTATCATCCACTAAAGCAATTTATTTGTCAACAACCACAAACAATGTTAATCAACAATCTGAAATAATTGGTTTATCAACAATCATAAAATATTTTGTTTATTTACAATCTGAAACAGTTTGTTTATTGATAATCTCAACACTTTGTTTATAACCAGTCGCTCAACAAACCAGACTGTACGAGGTATTGTAAATGTGCATACATACCTTCAATGTTCACACTAGTATCATAGGTAACCCTCTTTTCAATATCTGACATTTTTCTTAATAAATAGAAAATAAAAGCAAAAATAAAATTAAAAAATTAAAAAATAAAAAAAATATTTTCAGGAAAATTTGCCCACCAATTGTTTATGATACATCTGCTTTAAGAACGTTATAAAAAGAAAAAGACAAAAACGATTTCAGCAAATGATATTTCAATGTAACATTCCTCAGGTATATTATCTCTAGCGGTATAGTATATTAGCTCTAGCTGTTTAACCAGTACCGTCTCCATGGTGTAGTGATTAAAGCGTCCGCGTTGGAAGCGGGTGACCAGCGTTATATCTCCTGGGCGGTCATACCTGTAAACGCAGTTTCATATATTTAATGCAAATTAGCTAGAAACACACAAGCGGGTCAAAAAGAGTTTTATATTATTTATATTCTTTTTTTTTACTAAATGAAGATGACGAATTTCTCATTGTCAAATACGGTTCCAAATATGGTTATGGTACGTCACTGAAATATGATGTGACGTCATTGTAATATGATTTCACGTCATTTCAAATGCGGTAGTGGGGCGTGATTTACACACCATTCATACATTTTATGTTATGTGCAAGTTGTGGTATTTCGTTATTGCCCATCCAAAAATGAGATAAGTTTTTTTATTCTCTCTTAAAAGTTATTCTTGGTATATAATACATTGAACATGTTTTATGTATTTTAGGTATTACCGTCTTTTCCTAAGGAACATGAAAACCAAGACAGCAGCTACTACTACAATCATAACAGTAGATCCTACTGCTCCACCGATGACCGCGACATTAACGCTTGTCTGGGGGTCCGTTGTCCCTCCTAGAAACAAATAAACAACAGGCAAATTATTCCGTGTTTATCATGAAAACCTGTCCGGGCGTCATTTGTCCCTCCTAGAAACAAGTATTCAACAGGCAAATTATTCCGTGTTTATCATGAAAAACAAGCCAGTGTTAAAAGAATATTTCAAGAAAACAACGCAGCGGCAGCAAGAAACGTCCGTTCAAGAAAATGGTACATAGTTAAACGATAAAGTCGAATTCATCCATCACATGTCCGAGTTATCGCGAGTCCACTGTATGTGTACTATTTTATAATGACCTTTAAATCATGACCTTTCTGTAACCCTCAGTGTTTATTCTAGAAACCTAATGGTATAGTTACCAATGCAAAACTGTTGAAATAATATATAAAAGTTATCTATAAAGCTGTTCCATTGTTAACGGTAACAGTTTTTAAAATCATATACCTGGCATATTTTCTCTCATAGACTCTTAATTAGGAAATGAATAGCCTTATATATTACAATGGAAACGCTTTGATATAACTGAACTATTGTAGAAAATACCATTCAAACAAACAAAGATGGTCCATACAAAGGAAAGAACATATAAAAAAAAACATCCTTGGGTGGGTCGTACCAATTACGTAGAAGTAATAGCTTTTCCTCCTTGGTGCTCGGATTTATGGGATTAGAATTACGAATGACTCTCTGGTGTCAGGTGAACAAGTAGTACTAACTATTGACCTAGGAAACGCCGTGATATAACTGAAAGATTGTTGAAAGAAGCGTAGAAACCCTAAACACAATCAAAAACGATTATAATCTTACCATCTTGGAAACACAGAAGTTGCGAGCAATCAAACAGACATTTTCCAGATAGCT